>JAOUQW010000042.1:8474416-8487503 GCA_028565825.1 Olivaichthys viedmensis | reverse complement strand
TTCCCTCTGCCATTCATTACCCTTTCTCATTTGTTTACTACATCTGAGGTGGTGTGTGTGTGTGTGTGTGTGTGTGTCATTTTGACATTATAAAGTAAACACTCAATAAGCTTGGCATTCAAGTGGTTAAAGTCATGAGAACACTGCTGCTAGGCAACTGGGAACTACGGAGACCGAACATCAAAGCTAGCTATTGATTGAGGTAAAAGATTTAGCGAGCACGTAGATGTTAGGTATTTTAGGACAATGTAATTGGAAACAAGACACAATTGTCAGGAATTTCAAAAGTTCTCTCAGATGTATTGGTAAATTACTATGAAAAAACTTGATATGACTAAAATTACACGGTAATGACACTTAATTATAAACCTAACTTGGAACTATGGAATCCAGCATATTAAGAAATGGCAACGTTGCCTCACAACTTGTGAACTATCAGAAAATTTCCGCTCGTATGCTGAATGCAGCATGTGTTTTGGTGTATGCATGCAACCAAGAATACAAATTTCCAGGAGATCATTGTGCTATGTATTGCATCATAACTGTGTCCCTGTTCATCTTAACAACTTCTCCCTTCCCTGCTCCATAAAACCATTTCAGCTCCAAGGAGATTAGAGGGTTTTCATCAAATCCCCAGTTTGCATGTGTTTATCTAAACATGTGGCAGCTTGTTTTGTCATATTGTTCCTCCCTCTCATTTTATTAGCTCAGTCAAGATGCAAAGACATGGCATAAATAAACATAACAGAGTGAGGAGTGTAATTGTATTAGAATGAATGCTTATTGGCACGGTCTTTTCTGTAATATACAGTATTCATCAGTGTAATGTCACAGGACTTCTCAAGGACCCTCAGAGCTCCAGAAGCACAAATGATCTCCACTCTCCAGGGATCAGATTTACACTGAGCTGATCCCACACATATGGTCACGTCTACATCATTTCCATAGTGACAAGTCATTAAGGGACAGGGTATTGCACGGAGAGCTGCATTCAGAGCTGTCCTGAAAAACATGTCAGTGTAGGGAAAATGCTGATAAAAAATTCTGCCGAGCAGTCCTCCCACCAGCAGTGTTTGGAGCTGAAAGAAAATGAATGTAGTGTACAAGGGAGCTTGCAGGATCATACACCACAGCTACTATTGATGTATCATTCAGCAGCATGACTCCATGCAAAGTGCGATTAGCACACTGGCATAGGAAATATTAAACTGCATTTTTTGTTCCTCCAGAGAATTCATGAGTTGTATTCCTTTTATAACTTGCACTATTGACAGCCTCTTTCGGTAAAACACACCTCTCCATGTGAAGTGCCTGCAGTGATTTGAAGTGAGTTAAACCCTGGCACTCTAAAGTGAGAGAACTGTTCCTCTCTGAAATGCTCTCATTTTGCAGATCTCGCTTCTGTGTTACAGCATATTGGACGCTGGCAATAAAAAGCTGCCGGGAACAGTGCTGAGCTTCGGATTTTCCCGTAAAATGTGAACACGTTCAATATGCTAAAAATAGGCTGCCTCGAAAATGCTCCTCCTCGGGGGGCCTTCAAGAGGAGGCTGTGACAGCCACACTCACACTACACCCAGTGCTACTCTTACATTTATTCCTATTATAGCTATCTTGAAAGGGAAAGTAACAGAATCAAGACTTTTTAAATCTAAATCTAAATAACCTTTTAGTTTCTCTTGTTGTTTAGAACATGCTAAATCAATCGTAAATTTAATAGAGTACAATGGTCACCATATGCTATTTTGCTGATGTATTGTGAAAGATCATTACATAAAATGATCAGTTACTGTATAAGTGATGTGTATTGAGAGCGATCCAGTAGGTTCAATTGAATGTCTCATATTGTATGATGGAGGTATTCAGGGGTCTGCGAGCTGCCTCCCTGTACTAGACTCTTACATGGAGTCATAATTCCTTGCTCCTTTGCTTTGTCATCTCTTTACTGCATCAGTTAAGTAATCCCCAAGACTCAGCCAATATGATGAATTGCGGTGGTCGGCAGTTTAATGGCTTTTTGAGGCTCTCTGTGCCTATTTTGAAAGGGCTGGGCTAAATTACAATGTATGGCCCAGATCTCCCCATGCGTTCCACAACACCAGCTCCTCGTGTGCTTAAGATTAGAGTCCGTGAGGAAGGAGAGAAAGAGAGGAGGGGTAGGAGAGGTGATTAATATGGAACAAAAGACTGCAGGAGAGCAGCAACAAACAGCAGGTGTCTAAAAGAGCTCAAAGTGTTCAAACTTTTGTGAAACAATACGATATTTGTGGTCTGTCAGTAGTTACAGTAGTTGCAATCCTTCACCACGCTGTTACCCACTACCCTCAGCTACCCAAAGACTGACCCTGACAGATATATGGTCTGTTTCAGATATAATTAAAATTGTGACCAACGGCTATTTACACAACCATGTTATGTTGGTTAGCCTAGTGGGTGGATAGTGGCTGCTGTGGTCAGTGCAATATTCCCCATATGGCGTAGTTTGGTGATTTATGAGCACATGGCAGGTATTTATTTTATTTTTCCTTATATGTGCAAAGTGCTAAGCCTGGATCAGATGTTGTCCTTAATGTCTGCATGTGATGCGTGTAATGCGGTTTGGGAAAACTGATTTGTGTACAGCGGCAGTTGCTGTCTCCTGAGCCGTGCTGTTCAAACACAGTTATAACCAGCTGACATTGTGACGAAGTGTTTGGCTGGCTCAGGAGATAAATCAGAGACTGAACACTCTCCTCTGTGCTCGGGTGTGCCCCTGAGTATGCTCCTCATCACTTTATTTACAACCCTACCACAGCCAGAATGTGTGTGTGTATTTTATATGTATACAAATAATGTATGGTTGCTTTGGAGTGTGACTCATGAGGTTCTTGTTGCTGGTCCTTACTTAGATATTTTTATAAAAATATAAAAGGCAAGCATTTATGATGTGTCTCAGTATGGTTAGGATGAGGTTATGGTTGATGTAATGCTTAGGCTGAAACTTTGGTTTAGGATCAGATTAGCTTTAGCATAACACATTAAAATTTAATGTAACATTGCTTTTGTGTGCAATTTCAGTACTCTTTTACTCTATTCTTCCTCTCTCCCTCTCTGTGTGCTCAGACTGGGAGGCGAGGATAGATAGTCATGGCCGTGTCTTCTATGTTGACCATGTAAATCACACCACCACATGGCAAAGGCCCAGCCAAGCAGCAAAATGTCCCAGCATGCGCCGCTCCAACTCCATCCAGTACATGGAGCAACTCAACAGGAGGTATGGCATTCATCCTCAGGTCTGCTGTAATAATATTATATATAGAGAGAAATAGAGTGTAGTACTCGAAGGTTTCTTGAGGAACAGGCTGTTTTGGATAGAAGTTCTTCATCAGCTCTGTAAAGTGTTTTGTAGGACAGGGGTCTTCAATCAATCCGCTATGGACCGGAGTGGCTTCATTCTAGCCAAATAGAGTATATAGTATAGCCATAAAGTATAGTTGATTGAAGCCTGAGATCGATTGATTAAGCAAGTAGAATTAGACTTTTGTGGATAAGATTGAAGACCTCTGCTGTAGGAGATGAAACCAGGTGATATTAAACATTTCTAATGATTAGCTCTTGGTTAATGTTTACACCAAACATTAACCAACAAACTAGACAGGGACAGGAGGGCTTAAATACATACACTGAATGCACTGACGACACACAGGTGGGATCACTTAACATCACAAGACAGGGGTACACACAAAAACACATAGCCATAGCGACCACACGCGCAGTCACGTGCACCACTGCACGAGGCGGCGTGCACGTGACAGAGCCCCCCCATCGCGCTGGGGAGCGCTCTCCATCCCCCATGCACCCCGGGAGTGGAGCGGTGACATCCTCTGCTGGGGTCGAAGGCATTGTCGTCGTTCCCAATGCCCGGAGGGTGGAGCGATGACCTCCTCTGCTGGATCCGTGCCGTGCAGGCCCCCGGCGGTGCTACCCCCAAGATGGTGAGTTTCTGGAGGAGCGCCACAAGCTGGTCTATCGCGGCGTCGGAGACTTGTGGGATGCCTTCCGCAGCGCCAGGGAACCGGGCCACGCCCTTTGCGGCATCATGGAACTCGGCCACGCCTTCCGCGGCATCAGGGAACTCGGCCACGCCTCCCACGTCGTTGAGGAACTCGGCCACGCCTTCCCCGGCGTCTGGGAATTCAGCCACGCCTCCTGCGGCGTCAGGGAATTCGGCCACACTCCCTGCGGCATCAAGGAATTCGGCCATGCCTCCTGTGGCGTCAGGGAATTCGGCCACACCTCCAGCAGCGTCAGGGAACTTGGCCTGCTTCTGTGGAAACGGGCTGTACTGGGCTGTTCCACTCTGGTTCGGGCTTTCTCTTCCGTCGGTTCTTTTGGCGGCTTTGTCCGGCGCTGCGAACTCTGCCGCCAGCCTTGTCGGGTCGTCGGCTTTTAGCAGCGCATAGAGCTCCTCCGCCAGAGAGCTCTTTCTCCTCTTCCTGACGGTGAAACAGGAAGCAGTTCGCTTCACACAGTTGGGATCACAGTTGACGAAACAGGTGGGATCACGAGACAGGGGTACACACAAAAACACAAAACGTGTGGCGCTTGTCACCATAACGACCACACGCGCAGTCGCACGCACCGCTGAGCGAGGCGGCATGCGCGTGACAAACAGACCAAAACACAGAAGGTTTCTGTGAAGAGGCTGCAGATTGGCATGCTATGGTGCCATCTAGAGCACATAGGTGCTAGTGCACAATTTATTTATACATTGCACAGTGTGTTCATGCTGATCTAGGACCTGTTTCATGTTTTATTCTTCTTATGAGGAGTTTCACAGGTGTCCATGGTGATGGAGACAGACTGAGTGAGGAAGTCATAATGCACTTAGGAGCTGTCATGTTGGTTTTTTCTCTGTTTCATTGCGCTGAATAACCTTTTGGAGGTACAAATAGGAGGAATCTGTTCATTTAAAATGCTCAGTAATATCTGTATAATTTCAAATTGTACAGAAAAAAAAAATCTAAAGCTCAAATAAATAAAAATAGATCAGTTTAGCCGTTTTTGTTCTTGTTATCTTATTTGTGTGCATGCATATACTTGAGTCACCTAAGAGATTTGTTACATGTGAATTGTAGAGGTGTGTATTAAGATCCTTCATGTACCCTTGGTGTCATTGATTACTTGCACATTGATTGTTGTCTTGATTGTATAGCTCTTTGGACCACACAAGGTGACCAGACTGTAATTATGGAACATGTGCTATATTCTGTCATTGAAAAAATGTTCTTACGGAAATGATCTGTCAAAAAACACCAAGGGTTCTCATTTATAAAGACTATAGAAAGTAGAATAATATTAAATCTTGACGTAGAATTATTTCCTAAAAGTTTCAACAATTTATAAAACACCTATACGCATTACAAAAATGTCCCTAAGTCTGTCCAACCCATGGTCTGTTTATTAATCGCAAATCATCGCAATCGTTAAGTAATTACTCATGGTCATTTTTCAGTTAAAATGGTCCAAAAAGGTTCTCTCTGCGTAATGCGCCATTGGCAAGATCCTCTAACAGTGTGCAACAGTGTAGCGGTGCATAAGCACAAAGAAAAAATCGTAAAAACATACTTTTTTAGTTTGCATACATATAATAATATTTTCAGGTTTTATAAATCCCAATTTTTGTACATCACTTTTAACGTAAGATTAAATCCAAAGCATTTACGATCAAATCTGATCATACAAACATTTTATAAATGAGCCCGCAGGAACCTGTGGGCACATGAGGCTGTGCTCCAGTGTATTTGTCCACTTTGCAAATCACGTAATCCTGTGTCAGCTTTTCAGTCTTTGCCTTTGCTGCTCAGGTATCAGAACATCCAAAGAACCATGGCAACTGAGGATGAGTCCGGTGGTCAAAGGCTGGAGAGCAGCAGCAGCACAGAGACCGAGAGCGACCTCCCGTCTCAGCCTGCTGGTACTGCAAGCTGAAACAGCTTCCCTTTAGCCTGAAATGCTGTTTGACTTTAACCCAAGCGAAATTCTCCATGGTGTAGTTAACAGGCTGGCACTGGGGCTATAGATTATGTCTCATAGATTTTTGATTTGGAGTTTGCTTTTGAAAATTCTTTTTTTTTTTTAGGAAGGACATATATAATGTATCTAGAATCTCAGATGCCTAGAGGCCCGAATCAGTAATGCACCTTTTGCCTTTGCTGCATGGAAAACTAGATTGTAGACGACATACAGTTCTTTTCTGAGTTACTATCAAAGCTGTAATGTTATTTTATACGAAATCCTATGAGTTACAAATCCTCCTGACAACTTTTCCTTTAGACATGTATCTGAGGTTATTTCTGGGCCTCCTTTGGCATATTTTATACAATCCAGATAGTTTGTAGTGTTTCTTCTAGCTAACATGGTCATAAACCTATTAATGCGTCCATCAACATGTGTTTCATTATAATTTAGGCTGTGTATTTTATGACATTGTGCTGTTTTTCAGATTCGAGGAGAGAAGGTTCCTCTTCACCAATGAGCAGTCAGAAGATCACTTTGCTTCTCCAGTGTCCAGCAGTCAAGTTCGTCACCCATCCAGAATTCTTCACCGTCCTCCACGCCAACTATGTAAGGAAAAAAGGGAACATTTATTACATGGTGTGATCATTTAGTTTAGATTTTCCTTTGTTTCGAAAATGTGAATATGGGGCCATGGGGACATCTACAATATGTGAGGTGCATTTTGGACAGTAGTCCAGGTCTGCACTGATGGCATGAGTATGTGTGCTTCAGTTGAAAGTCGATGCTGTTTGATTATCTATTTATAGCGCTGCTTCACTATTGATTGGGTCTCCTGAGGTGGAGACAGTGAATATTACTTGTCTAAAAAGAGACAGTCAGAGAGAACATGATCCTAAATAGAAGCACACTCTACAAACCTTTATCCAGTACTCAAGTCCTGGACTTAAGTCTGAATTCAGCCAAGATTTTCATGACTTGTAACTTTTGCACTTGTTTATCTATGACTTGAGATTTGACTTGAACTTAAGGTTATGAGACTCAGACTGTGACTTGGACTTGAAAATGTTTACCTAAGGTTGATCTGATATTGTAGAAAAACACTACTTAAATAACTGTTTCTTTAAGATTAAATAACTTTAACGAGACTTGACTTGGACGTGAGGGTAAGGGACTTGTTTACAGCATTAACAACTACTACTATAGTTCAACCATGTGATAAGGGTCATGATGATGATGGTGATGATGATGATGATGATGATGATGATGATGATGACCCTTATCACATGGTTGAACTATCACTGATCTGATCCTCACTGTGCTTCATTGCCAGTGTCTGTAGTTAGCCAAGCTGTTGTGTGTGTCTTTATGTATGCAGCTGTTTATTCATGAATATAAAGCATGAATTGATTTATGAAATTGTTCCTGGCCTTCTGAAAATACTGTGATAACCTCCGGTCAGCAGATTCCAACAACCGAGTCCCTTGTTAGTGTCTGTGTGTGACTGTATTGTATTAACCCTTTAAAACCACACACTGCCTCTTTGTTTACTGAGCTGTTAGCACAAATACACACACACACACACACACACACAATCCCTGTGTGACACACAATATTATATTATGTAGCCTACACATATCCACTGTAAAACACAGAAATTAATAAATCATACACATGCACACACAGACACATTCACCTTGCTGTTAATCTGGCATTTGCAGGGGGCATACCGGATGTTCACCAGTAGCACCTGCCTTAAGCACATGATTCTGAAAATCCGGCGAGACACACACAACTTTGAGCGCTACCAACATAACCGCGACCTTGTCACATTTCTTAACAAGTTTGCAGACACACAGCTGGAGCTGCCGAGAGGCTGGGAGATCAAAGTAGACCCACAAGGCAAGGTGAGCCTTACCACACAGTCAGAAATACACCAGGCCCCTTTCGAAACCAGCATACATTGATATATCATCCCAGAATCATAACACATGGATATA
Organism: Olivaichthys viedmensis; assembly: GCA_028565825.1. Lineage (NCBI taxonomy): Eukaryota > Metazoa > Chordata > Actinopteri > Siluriformes > Diplomystidae > Olivaichthys > Olivaichthys viedmensis. Next base: position 8,479,506 of record JAOUQW010000042.1, on the reverse strand, counting down.
TCATCCCAGAATCATAACACATGGATATATTCCCCAAAATCATAACACTGGGCAGTGGTGGCTCAGTGGTTAGGGCACTGGGCTAATTATCAGAAGGTCATGGTTCAAGCCTCAGCACTGCCAAGCTGCCACTGTTGGGCCCTTGAGCAAGGCCCTTAACCTTTCCTGCTCCAGGGGCGCTGTATCATGACTGACCCCAGCTTACCAACATGCTGGGATATGCGAAGAATGAATTTCACTGTACTTGTATATGTGACAATAAAATAGCATTCTAGCAATGTGACAAGCAAATAGCATTCTCCCCAAAATTATATCACATGGATATATCCTTTCAAATTCATAACACATGGATATGTCCTCCTAAAATAATAGCACATGGATATGCCTTCTCAAAATCATAACACATGGATATGTCCAAAGAAGAATTTTGTCTTTTAAGTGATTAGTACAGATGAATCGAGCAAAATCTGATCAAGGACACGAGCTAACAAGGTAAAAAAGGTCAGTTTTGATTTCAACTTGTCTTTAATACATTGAAATACTCTGTGCCAGCGGTACATGAAAGTATGACTTACAATGTGGAGAAGCAGCTGATTATTGTGGTATTTTCTCTGTTTTAGTCATTCTTTGTGGACCACAACAGTCGAGCCACCACCTTTATCGATCCCAGAATTCCCTTTCAGAATGGATGTTTGCCTAATCACCTCACACATAGGCAACACCTACAGAGACTACGCAGTTACAGTGCTGGAGAGGTGGGTGAACACACACACACACACACACACACACATACACACACATACCCATGTACAATGCATACCCAGTCAAAGATAGAGAGACTGTGGAAGAGGCAGCCAGTGAAATACACAAATAAGCATGCTTTGACAGATCAAAAGGCAGCCTGTCAGAATAGAGACAAAAACTGAAAAACGTGTTTTTGAATGCTGGAAAAATAATTTGTTTGTATTTGTGTGTTGCTGCATGTTTTTGTGCTTTTGCACAGGCGTCTGACGTGTCCCGCAGCCGAGGCTCGTCTCTCATGGCCAGGCCTGGCAAAAGCCTAGTAGCTGCCATCAGGAGCCAGTACCAGAACGATTCAGTGCCCTTAGGTTAGTCTCTATGCACACACACTCTCTAACACATACACACACGTTTGATTTACTATCCTTGTGAGGACATTCCATTGACATAATTATTACAGTAGCTAATTAATGCTATGCTACACTTAAACCCTAACCTTAACCCTAACCCTAGCTTTAACCTCAGTAACCAAAAGGAAATCTTTTGGTTCTTTTAGTTTTTTAAATAAATGCTGCAGTTTTTGTAAAAAAAAAAGCAGTTTTCCTTCATGGGGACCAGCCAAATGTCCAAAAATGTCAGATATACATTTGGTCCCCACCAAGATATAAAAACATGCCCACATACACAGACACACACACACACACACACAGACCCACACACACTGCATCTTTCTAAAGTTAAACATGGACAAAACCAAGTTCTGCTTGTAGGCCCAAATCCCACGTATTCAGACTGTCTCATTTTTCTACAAATATAAAAGATGTGGCATTTAAACCCACACAGGTTGTCAGGAATCATGGTGTTCTTCTCAACTCTACACTTTCACTTGAACCACATATCACATCTCACACTAAATCTGCCTTTGGTCCCATTTGGACGGTGGTAGTTTTACATGAGAGCTGGGGTAACTAAATAGGCAATGTGGCTTCCCTGAGAAAATTCTAGCCCAAAATATCTACTATTATTCAACAACCCAACATGAGGATGGTCTGGTAATTTTAGATTTTACAAGCAGATGTTGCCTTTTGCATTGGAAAAATGTTTGTTGGCCATTGCTGCAGTAAGCTTTGCATGTACATCCAGAGAATATTTTAAAACTTCTGGCAATCACAAAGTGATGGGTGCTTCAAACAAGCTATATTCTCATTCATTATCAGCTGCTAGAGTACTAACACACACCAATCGACCTGCACTTATCACTCCTGTGCTTCTTCAGCTACATTAGTTACCTCTTCTCTTATTAAGTACAAATTTATCTTTATCACTTTCAGAGTCCTTCACAGTTTTGCCCCCACTTATTTTTCAGACCTTTTCCGTCCTTACATGCTTCCCTTTACTGTCTGGCAGTCGACTGCTTGGAGAACTACATACAGGTTTCCCTTTAACAGTTGGCAAGTAATCCAGTGCTGTGGCCGCCAAACTTTGGAGTGCCCTACCTCAATCTCTCTGTGACTGCTCACCTACTGCATCTCAATTGAACACCTTCCTTTTCGCACAACACTATTCTTCTCTTTCTACTCTATCTACCTCAGTTTTTTTTCTTCTTTTGTCTCCTTTGTACGTGGATATGAGAAAGGCACAATAGAAATCGAAGAAATAGATCAATAAATCCATGACAAGGGCTGATTAACTCAGGTTTTGAAGAGAAACAAGGCATAAAAGCAGGGAGCAATTGTCAGGAAGACTGTATTTATTATATTCCTCACTGTATACACAGTATGTTATATTGAGTTATAAGAAAAATGGATTTTCAAAAAGTCCTGAATAAAAAGTGGGAAGAGTGGAAAATACGTGTTGGTTTTCTGGTCATAGTCTAAGCCTAATGCTAAACTATGCTAAACTAAAAATTGGTTTCCCACTGATGGTTTCGTTTTAGCCCACTACTAGCCTTAACATTTGTACATAAGCTCTATAAGCCCTATGATCATTTAAGAGGTGAGGTATCAGTGTTCTCTGTAGCTCAGGGCTCATTGATTTGTTTTTACTCCTTCAGATGATTTGCTTCTCATTCTGAATGCTTGTAGAATATTGACCAAAAAAATTTGCATCACCACTATTCAGTTTCCTATCAGATAGAATAATAATTGTGTCTCTCCGGAACCGCTCCAACCTGCATTGTGAGTGCGTGCCGATATTCTGCCTTTACAATAATTGAATTACCAAGGCAACATGTTTAGCTTACAAGCAGGAAGCTGTAATCTGATGCTTCCCCGGTGTAATGGGGGCTGTCAATGCCAAAACACAGGAAATGGCTAAGGCTCTGATTTGCTAATCAGTCTTGCTCCAGGATTTCCTTTAGAGAGAAGAGTGAAACCCTCACTGGGGAGGTGCTGTAACTGCACTGTAACTCTAAATGGTAAATGGCTTCTGGAAGGCCCCATTAACTCTAGCCTGAGAGAGAGAGAGCAGGCATCTTAAATTCGCATGCAGCTCTCCAGCCTTGCATTTAGCCTTGTTTTCTGTGCAATCATTCAGAGGAGAACGCTTTCCAACAAGAATATCAATGCTGCGTCAGCTGATGGAATTTTCTCGACTTTGTAGAGCAGAGTTGACACAAGTCACACTTAGTATCCATGTTGCTCCAGAACATCCAATTTCCTGCATGAAGGCTTTGTAATTTGCTGAGTTAAATCAGGTGTGTTAATTCTGGGAAAAACGCTAATGTCTGCAGTGCCGTGGCCCTCCAGGAGGCTGTCATCTGTCAACTCTCATGTGAAGAGAGTTTAATATCCCTTATGCAGCGGATTAATGCACAAATTAAGCACATTTAATCAGACAAATAATGTTGCATCTAATTACAGAGCTGCGGATAAACAACAGGATAGGACTTTACAACTTAACCTGGACATATAACCTAGATTACCAATTGAGAAAATTTGAGAAATAAAATATGTAAGAAACAAGGCACAAGTGAGTGTCCTGATATCAGGAAATAACGGACGATGTGGAGGCTAAATGTCTGTTGCTATAGTCACTGCTATAGAACAAATCAAAAGATAACATTTATTTAATATAAATCTCTACAATAGCCTATAATCAACATTACGTTTAGGCGTGACATCGTTTCTGCATTGTTGCTTGCAGGAGCTCAAGATAAAGCAGACAGCTAATGAAAAATGTATTTCCCTTGATGTTGAAATTTAATAGTGAAATGAGGAGAGCTATATTTGCCAGCAGGTCATCTCTGTCGGCGTCAGAAGAGAAAGAGGAGACTTTTTCACTGCAGATTAATGGTGATGTGGATTATGGACCATTTGTAAGGATTCTGTAGCACTACCTCTGCTGCCTCCTGTCTCTCCAAACAAATTAAGATCGATGTTCAACTCCATGTCATTCAGTTCTCTTATTTTTGTTTAGCAGCGTGATAGCATAGTGTATAAGCCTAGCCAAACCCATTATTCATGCTCACTGTCATGGTTACATATCATCATGCTTACGTAGTATTCTGATAGTATTATTATAGTATTCTGAGCATTGATCCAGAACTTTGATAATTTTTTTTACAAGATCTACTTTAGAGGTGTCCCAATATAACAAATTAAGGCATACCTGCCAGCCAATCAGAAACTTGTATTTTCCATACTATGGTATACAAGTGAATATTATCTACTGGGTATTGGGTCTGTGATGTAACATGCTGGGGGGAAAGGTCATGCTCTTCTGCGGTGATCAAGTGAAACCACTGGTGCCTTGGGCAGGTTGTGTCCTATCCATGTGACCACAGCGAGTATGTGACTGGCCCGAAAATAAACACTGTTTCTTATTGATCAGCTAGATGTGCCAACATGGACATGGATTCTCCCTTTTCTTTATTCTACAGCATATAATGAAAAGATTGTGGCATTCCTCCGCCAGCCGAACATCCTGGAGTTGCTGCAGGAGAGGCAGCCTAGTTTGACCCGCAATCACACACTCAGGTGAGAATAACTCTGACTTCATGAGGATCTTTCTTTATGAGAATAGAGTTTAAAATGACTTAATCATATACTAAAGCTGTGTTCCATTCAGGAGGCAGTTGCCTCAGTAGGCGCGTCTTTCGAAGGTACCCGTCTCATTGGGCAGCATTTTAAGTGGAAAGGACCTTGACAACCATCACGTTCGGGATGCCCTACAGCAGGGGTGCCAGGACTTTGTGACAAAACTAGCCCAAAAACTATTTTTCAATAAAACCAGTCTAATTTCAAAACTTAAAATCCGACCCTTCCAAACCCTGCATTCAAAAATCATGACTACCATTGTTAAATACAGTATACTGTAATACTTAAAAAGTAACATTGTATAATACAGGT
>JAOUQW010000042.1:8434188-8473181 GCA_028565825.1 Olivaichthys viedmensis | reverse complement strand
TATTTTTGTCAGTAAAATAACATTGCATATTTTCTAACAACCTGTTTTCACTTCGTCATTATTGGCTATTGTGTGTAAATGTTTGAGGCAAAAAATGAACTCAGTCTACTGTAGAATAAGTCTGTAATGTAATGAAACGTGGAGAAGCTGAAAGGGGTGTGCAGACTTTCCGACTTGACTGTATCTAATGTATGCAAAACGCCCAAGCCCAAACCCCAGCCCGTGGACAAACTTAATCGATCTGCGGCAGCAAGTCAAAAGACCTGGCAACCCTGCACTTCAGTGTCATCATACATACATCATTGTTTATTCATTACCACTCGCTAGTTTATTGGTTTACCTGAAAATGGATCCCAAAATGGCAGCAGCTATTTTTCTGACTACTGTTTTCTGAATACTATCGAAACCTAGCAGGTGTCTAGCACGTAAGTTAGCAGTATAAGCTAGCGACATAAGCTGTGAGGTCGGGTTACGTTAACTAATTTTTTCTCACAGAACATCGTTTGGCAATCTTCAAACACAAATATGACTGTCGGCTAAGAGAGAAGCAATTCACTTACATTTGTAAATGTACTTCTCAGTCAGAGCGACAGTTCGGTCTGTCATGTTTGTTAATTCGTTCATGAAACTTTGGTCAGAATTATGGGATTTCCTACACCAGGATTGCCATCGAATTTGGCCAAAATAAGGGACCTCAGAGGGCAGCTGTCTTCCCAATGGGCCTTTAATTATCTCAGAGGTGTGTATACCTGTCTTGTCTTTTTTGTAAAGATATATGATCCCTATGATAATACCTAGGAGACAACCTGGATCAGTTTGGTTCACTGCAACTCCTCATTTGCCTTCAATATAGCAGTGCTATACAGTACATACCACTGTGTTTAGTGTCAGTGGATAATGGATGACTGTCACGGCTGCTGTACTCAATGCCAGCACTGAAGACCGTGATAAGAACATTGTTTATGTTGGGTTTTGCAGTATAGAGTTACACACTGAGACATATTCCTATCTCACAAATGTGGCCCTCTGATTGTCGTCTTAAAAGCATTCCTGAACGCTGTCTATTACAGCTCCATTCAGCAAGGTGAAGCACATTACCTGTGTGTTTAAACACAATTAACATTCCTCCAGCTTTTTACCAGCCAAAATAAAATGGGAGCTGAAAATTTAAGAGTTGGAACCGAATAACGTCCTGAGTGCCTCATTTTGTTGTTGCAGGGAGAAGATCCATTACATCAGGACTGAGGGGCCACAGGGCGTGGAGAAGCTGTCCTGCGATGCAGACCTGGTTATGTTGTTAAGGTGTGTTCACTTTCATGCTCTAATAAAGCCTGAGCACATGGTTAGAGCTCATGCAGTGCAAATCTCAATGCCAAGCCTTATCTTGACCTGCCAATTGGCTTACCATTTTTTAAAAGGATGATCTGACACACATATGGGCTAGCACGCAATGCAATGAATCTCAGTAGTCATATTCCATATCAGTGTCTAACTGCATGTTTGCCTTTTTTGTGTGGTTTCCCAAAACAAAGGTGACCCAAAGTGACCTAAAATGTGTCAAGAGCACTGAGTTACTTCTCAGAATGTACAGTATTTCTTCCTATGATTTTGCACATGATTTAATGATTATGGTCTGGTTTTTTCATGATTGAATGTTTATTGGCTGGTTTTCTTGTGATTGAATGTTTATGGACTGGTTTTTCAGATAAATGCTGGGTCTTGACCTGGACTAAATTACCCTGTGAGTGAGGATACTATGTACACTGAGCTTCTTTAGTCTGGGCCTAGAGAGAGGACTACAGTTACATCTATTCATTTGGCAAACGCTTTTATCCAAAGTGACTTACAAGTGAGACAAAAAAACAATTCAAGCATAGAGCTGACAGTGATATAAGTACTGCAGGTTTACACTAACTGACTAGAAACAAGTGCAAGATGTAAGAGGTTGCAAGAATTACAGAAAGAGCCGTAACTAAACACAGGGGTTGGATTAAATGCTAATACTTAGGAGTGCAATAAACACTAATCATTAAGCAGATAGTGAAACTACAAATGATACAATTTTGCATGTTAAAGATGGCTAATAAGTCGTAACTCTGAGGAACACAGGTCATCGACTAAGCTTAACCTGTGTCCAGAAAACCATCCCTGGTTGATCCTGTTCTTACCTCTGGTTCTGGTTTCTCTTTGCAGTTTGTTTGAAGAGGACATCATGTCATACATCCCGACTCACCCCTTCCATCCTAGCCTCAACTTCTCCCCGAGATGCTCTCCTGGATCCTCACCCCAGAACTCACCAGGTGTGTGTGTGTGTGTGTGTGTGTGGGTGAAATATAGCCCCTTCCCATCGTGCCCTGTAGCTTTCGCAGATTGATGATACTATCAGCAGTCACAGGGATGTAATAAACAGGTGCAGTTTGCTTCTTAGAGGAAAGTTCTGATGAGTTTTAGGGTGAGGAATGTAGAAGAGTGGTAATAAAATAAATTATATAACAGCTGGGCAACAGTAAGTTTTTTAAAAAATGGACAAAATTACCGTATTAAAGCTAGAATATTATTCAAATCTATGATGCCTATCAGTGGTTTGTACAGTGAATATTTTACTACAGAGAATAATTTATCAATACAGACCCATAACCTAGAACTCTGTTTGTATTGGTAGGATTGCAGAGAGCCAGAGCACCTGCTCCATACCGCAGAGACTTTGAAGCCAAACTGCGCAATTTTTACAGGAAGCTTGAAGCCAAGGGCTATGGCCAGGGGCCAGGAAAAATCAAGTATGTGTGTGTGTGGACATCAAGGTGTTGTGTGTGTGATGGTTACACTATAAAAATAGAGAAGATCTTAACAGTTGCCCTCTGTGCTGACACACACATTTATCTGTGCTGTGAAAGGCTGATCATCAGAAGAGAGCACCTGCTCGAAGGCACCTTTAACCATGTGATGGCATATTCACGCAAGGAGCTCCAGAGGAACAAACTTTACATCACCTTTGTGGGAGAGGAAGGGTACGAAACATCACACGACTGCACTGTTCCTTGTCATGGAAGCATTGCTGTCTCATACAGTCAAAATGCTTACATGTCAACATGCCACACTGTATACATTTTTATTTAACCTTCTGTATTCTACATTAAAATTCAATTTTAAAACAGCGTTATTTGTGTAGCCCAAAGTTTCTTCACCTATTTAGTTACTGATTTCACTGGCTTGCAATGTTTCCTTTTTGTACTTAAAGTCACTTAAAACTTGTTTTAAAGCCCAACCATTTTCTTTTTTATTTTGAGTAATACATTGCTTGGTGTGGTGGTTCCACAATTTTTTTTCATATACAGTATAACAGAAAAAGGCACACAAGCGCCGACAACAGAATTTTCATGGAAACCCAGAAAACCCAATATGCACAACCATACACACGGCCACTCCAGCGTAAACCAGTGTAAAAAAAATAAATGAATTGCATATTGGAACATGATAGCTTATTATATTGTATGATGTAATAACACTTAACTGTCACATGTTCAATATTAACTCAATAATAATAATAATTATAAAATAATATGGCAAAACCACTGCAGGGAAATTTCTTTTTTGCACTTTGGTCAGTCTGCACACTCAAATAAATTTTCCTACAAAATGGTTTAATCATAAAACATGTGTTTTATAAAGTGTAAATATAAGGTGACTTTAAGATCCGAAATCAATGTTGATTTATAAATTCAGTTTTAGTTTGCATCGTCCCTTTGATAGTATTATTGCTGGATTCTTATCCTAATAAGAAAAAGTTCTCTGATTAGTCCTTGTTTTTGGGATGATGGTAGCTTTCTTTGATAACTCTGTTCATCTGTCTGATGTAGTCTGGATTACAGCGGGCCTTCGCGGGAGTTCTTCTTCCTGCTGTCTCAGGAGCTCTTTAACCCGTACTACGGACTATTTGAGTACTCGGCCAACGACACCTACACCGTCCAGATTAGCCCCATGTCAGCCTTCGTGGAGAATCATTTAGAATGGTGCGTCATTCTCTCGCTCTCTCTTTCAAACACACACACCTTTTTTTTCTCACCTTTTCTTCAATGTCAATGTGGCATGTGGTTATGAAACAGTGCACTCCTTCTTACTATGATAACCATGCAAACAATTCCATTGTGTTTTATGTCACTCATTTCTGCATTTTGATTGACAGATAAAATTACAGTGATGATGAAAGAAAACGAAATAGATCTTTCTTACTTTTATTCACCTTTACTTTTTTTATTTGCTTAGCAGAGGGCACAGGCTGACTCAAGTCTTTTGATGTGAATGCTCTCACTTAGCAAAGATTAGCTGCTAATAAGATGATTAATAGGCCATTTCATTGGAAAAAAAAAAACCTGCAAATATATATAGCTACCTTTAGGTCACTATGATTGTATAGGATAACTTTACATACCATGGATTACAGATAAGAGTATTCCTTGGTACACTTCTAAGATAGAAGTGTGCCATGTGCAGTACTTAACTAAGTAAAGTTATATAAGGGCATTAAGTAGATGGAAGTGTGTTCACTAATGCTGTCCTGCCCCACAGGTTCCGGTTTAGTGGGCGTATTTTGGGCTTGGCGCTGATTCATCAGTATCTGCTGGATGCTTTCTTCACCAGGCCATTCTACAAGGCCCTCCTCCGACTGTGAGTCTTGATACAGATGGACACAGATAAAGCCTAGTGTTAGACTATATTACACTTGTAATTTGAGATTTTGGCTGAGGATCAAAGTAGGGCCAAAAAAAGCCAAACTTTACATGTGTTGAAGGAAGCACGTGTAAGCCCTTAGCCTTCCAGATTGGTAGCTGCCGTGCGATAGGGGAGCATTAGCTAGTGGTTGGGAATTGGCAACGACTAAATTGGGAGAAAGCAGGGTAAAAATACAGAACAAAATGGCCACATATGAACATGTAGTCAAATTTTAACTTAGGACATTTATAAACAATACTGCACAAAGAGAGACCTAGGGTGTGTCCCCGAAACATAAAAAATGCTACCTATTAAGGTTGTATTAGGAGGCAGGACGTCATCGAGTCATGTCCAAATCAAATGTTTGCATTGAATGCTGACTTCTGAGGAACCCTTATCTGGCCAGTTTTTTTAATGCAGCATACATGTATCCTTCACTGTCCTGCATATCCCATAATCCTGTGCGCCAACTAGCTTGTAAAAAAAATGACGGTGGAAAACACCACGAAGAGGGAGAAGTTTGTGTACAAATAAGTAATTTGTGATTGTTTCTGACTTAGGGTTTTATTTCTAGCAAGAAATGGCTGGTGTAGAATATTCGGTCACATAATCTTCCTTCTATTTTCCCCCAACGATACTTTATTCCATTACGACTAATGGACTTTTAGGGTTAGTGATCATTAGTGGGCAACATGGTGATGTATGCTGCCTTCAAAGCCCATCTCAAAGTCAAAACCGTTTCCTTACAGGTACCTAGCTATCAAAGTGCTGCCTTCTAAGACAAATGACTTATGAGACAGCACAGGCAGCAAGGCAGCAAGGCATCTGCCTCCTGTTTTAGACACAGTCCTAGTGTGCTTTGTGTAGATGAATCTCAGTATTGTTTATCATCAGTTTGTTGTTCTAGGCTACACTTTAAAATGTACTACGAATGGAGCAGATCAACATTCATGCAAATGTTGCATATGTGCATGTGTGTGTTTTACCTTGTGCAGATCAACTGATCTGAGTGATTTAGAGTATCTGGATGAGGAGTTCCACCAGAGCCTGCAGTGGATGAAAGATAATGATATTACAAACATCCTGGACCTGACTTTCACTGTGAATGAGGAGGTCTTTGGACAGGTACTAAATACCTCCACTGGGACATATGACCTAATATGTCATTATGTTCTACCATTTGTGGATATTGTTGCAATTTTGCATGTTATTCACAGTATACCCAAATAGACCCTTTCAGAATGCATAGTAGAAAGTGTTGTATATCTAAGAAACATGTCTAACCCTTGCTTTATGTACACAGGTAACAGAGAGGGAGCTGAAATCAGGAGGATCCAACATCCAGGTTACAGAGAAGAACAAGAAGGAATACATTGAGAGAATGGCCAAGTGGAGGGTGGAGAGAGGGGTGGTGCAGCAGACGGAAGCGCTGGTTCGAGGTTTCTATGAGGTACGCAAGCACATTGAAACAACCTACGGTCAATTTGACATTCTGTGCAATATTAGGAACCACTTTGGTCATTTAGATTTTTTTTTTTTTTTTTGGTACATCTACCTGTGGGGTGTAAAAACATAGTATCAAAAACATTAGAAAATGAAGATGGAACATGAGAATGATTAGCTAATGAACCTTTATTACTTTAATGTTGGCAGGGTCACCATACATAAGTAAAAAACAACTCAAGTTAACCCCTAACATATGCATTAATGAAGGACTAGACCCAAGGAAGACCCAAGAGCATTGATTAATAATAACCATGCATGATTAAATATGGTAGGCAATAATGAAACTACAATTTATCACATATAGGAATGGCTAAGGGTATTATGTTCACATGGGCAGTCTTTATTGTTCCATTTATGTTTTTGATCAGGTGTTAGACTCACGTCTGGTGTCGGTTTTTGATGCTCGGGAGCTGGAGCTGGTCATTGCAGGGACAGCAGAAATTGACCTGAACGACTGGAGGTCCAACACCGAGTATAGAGGAGGTGAGAATGTGATGCTTCTGTGAGTGTAGTGGCATTTACGTGTCTGAGTTGATTAATTAATGTGCCCTTGAATGGGTCATATAACATAATATGCTCTATCACAGTTAATATAAGTTACCAGGGACAAAAAACTGTAATTTAAATGTCTGAATATACGTGTAACAAATTCAGAAATTGCACGATACAGCAGCAGGGTTGTCAAACAACAGTGCCACTTGTATTTATTCTGGTGTAGATATCCAGTTCTGCACTCTGTTTATTTCGTATCTAAATGACTGCTGTAGTTGATGACATTTTTTCATGCCAAAAATATTCATAAACATCCATAACTCATTAACCTCCAAGAGTGCTGTGTTGGGACTGCCAAAACGCTCATCTGGCCCTCATTACAGCCTGAGCTCTTAATTGCCTGTGCTAATTATCTGCTCCATTTGAGCCATTTGACCCGCTTTTACTCAAGACATCTGCAATGAATCACTCTGGAGTCCATTTTGCCTTCTCCAGCCTCTGCTGCCGAAACAAACAGGTAGTTTGTCTCACTCACTGTTCATTGCCATAGGTGGAATTTTTGACATTGGTAATAAAACCTCAATGGTATTTTCTTAAACCTTGTGCCTTGGTGCTAGAATGACCTCATTCATAACTGTGACATCTCTGCCGACTTTTCACGGACAGGTTGTGGAGCGTTCAGGTGACACATTTCAGTCATGTTGACCGGGGCAATGGGTCTTTGGCACGTGATTTACAATACATGGCATACAACAGGTTGTGGTAGAGTTAAATGTGTTCTCTAACGAATGATTCCATCCAGGCTACCATGATGGACACATCGTGATTCGATGGTTCTGGGCGGTGGTGGAGCACTTTAATAACGAGCAGAGGCTGCGTTTGCTGCAGTTTGTGACGGGTACGTCCAGCGTACCCTACGAGGGCTTTGCAGCTCTGCGTGGGAGCAACGGCCCGCGCCGCTTCTGCATCGAAAAGTGGGGCAAGATCACCTCTCTACCCAGGTATGACAACAACACAGCCCCGTTAATGCTCAAAGATCCTGAGGCTGTTGTGATTTTTTTCTGCAAGGTGTGTCTGTTTTTGTGATAAACCTCAGGACATTCCAGTCATCCAGAAACACGGTCAATATAAGGATTCAGTAACGTGTCTGCTTGCTGACAAACTGCAGCAGTTACTGACAAAACCAGCAGTTACTGACAAAACCAGCAGTTGAAATATCCAATTTTTAGAGCATATTTTGTTACCTTGAATGTTCATTAACACCAAACAGATGCACTCAGCAGCATCTGCTATTTCTTTAATAGTTTTGTATGTTTATTCACATTCATTCATCAACAGCATGTACAACAAATGAACATTTTATCTTCTATAAAAAAACACTCGCACTCAAAAAAGAACAAAGAGCTCTTAGCCCAGAGGTGTGCGAGTTGAGATTAAGTGTGTGACTCACTCTGACTCACTCTCCTCTCTAGCTGCAGGAGAGTGCTCACTCACAGCATGATCACAGAAACCCTCCTCACTCTGAATCATAGTAATATGTTAAAATACCTTTAAAATGTCCTGATATCAGTTAGACGGTTTAAGTAAGGGTCGTTTCAAAATTTTCCAAAAGGCTTGATTCAGAAAAAAACTTAGCTAAAAATATAAATTGCTTCCTATACTTAACTCTTATGTTTATGAATATATAGTTAACTTCAGAATTGTTGGCACCTTTTAAGAAAATGGGCAAAAAGTATTGTATAAAACAAACATTACACATCATGATTCAAATTTTCTACTCAAACAATTGGGAAAACTTTAAAACAAAATAATTGTATTTTCTCTCAAAAACACATGTGCCAAAATGAATGACACCCCTAAAGGACATGTAAAAAAAAAAAAAGTCACCTTTTATAAAAAATGTATACAAATTATAAATATTATAAAATTCTACATATAATTATGCATACATGTACAATCTCCTGCACAAGTCAGGTAATGGATATAAAAAATATATATAAACAGTACCATTAAAAAACATTTTATATTTGAAAAATGATTGCGTGTTATGAATGGTGCCAATAATTTTGGCGTTTACTTTAATACCACAAAAATATTTATATAACTATAATACTTAGAAAAAATATATATTTGGTCTCAGTGTGCATGGTGTTTCTCCAGTTTTACTCCTTACATTGGAAATTGTTCACCTGTTTTTTCAGTTGATCATGAATCATAAATATCATTCAGTCAAGTGTACCATGTTCATGTGAAGAGTTGGCTAAATATCTGACTTAATGTTGAGAAATCTATTTGGGCGTGAAATCACTGTACTGTATGCTAACAGCTTAGTAGTTTACATCCTTTCAATTACACATTTGCGCAGTTTAAAATTCCATGTAAAAGAAAACTGCATTTCTGGCACAGCACAAGTGTTTATATCGCTAGAACACTTATTAGTGGATTATGTTTTCCAAGATATTAACAGATGGAGGGAGACACAGGGAGAAATGGTTGTAGTCGCTAATCTTGCCATTTGTTAGGCCACAATAGCTGGTAATCCGTGCCATGTAAAGTGGACCAGAGCTCAAGCAACAAGGAGCAGACGACTGATGGGACACTATTCAGCACATCACTGCCAACTCAAGTCATGCCAACCCCTTACAAAATCTTTCTTTGTGAGATATTCAAGGGGTCCAAATATTGGATTGATGTTTTGTTTATTGACCTAATTTCTTTGATGATTCCCTGGGAAAAATGAAGTGAGCCAGTCATCCATTCACTAAAGACTCAAAGAACCCCCTCTTTTCACACTATTTAGACTTTTAAATAAAGTTACCTGAGATGACAAAGTGTGTCATCCTAAAATTGCCTTTTTGAAAGCTCTCACTGTTGCGTCTAACGTTTCACCTTGAAATGTTGTTCTTCGCAGTGTTACATTGGCAAATGGAGGAGGCAGTAGATCAAAAGCTGCCGCTCTCAGCACTAAACGCCGCACTGAGCTCACCTTTCGCTGTTACAGAGAGAACGGACCTGCATTTGGTATTGCGTAGAAGAGCATCAGCACAGACTGGGCTGAATAAGTGCAATATGAGGGAGGGAAAAGCTCGTTTCAGGTTTACAAATGATCACTTGAACAGATACACACGAGTTTTCAGCAAAATACACACTATATCCTGAAGGTAATGATACAGTATAAAACGTGTCTGAGGTGCCCTGATTATATGCAGTCAGTATTTTTTCGCATCGTGTGAGAAAGAATGATCTATGAATCTGCTTTTCTTTTTCTTTTCTTTTTTATGCACAAGAGAATTCTGAGCTGAACGCAGAGCCTGGAAGTGCATACCTGCATAAATGCACTTGCTTGACTTTTGACCTTTTGGTTTGTTTTCTCTCGTTTTCTTTCAGGGCTCACACATGCTTTAACCGTCTGGATTTGCCGCCGTACCCTTCGTACACCATGCTGTATGAGAAACTGCTGATCGCTGTGGAGGAGACCAGCACTTTCGGTCTGGAGTGAAGAAAGAATTCTGCAACACCCAAAAGACTATATTTTGTAAACTTACGTGACCCTATCCTCAAGAGACTGCTTTTTTTATAACAAAATCCATCTGAGTATTCGTTTGGGATTTTATGTTTGGGATTAAGGGAAATTGCATGAAATACCTAGTGGAAATATTGTACATATTGTACTATTATTGGGATGAGGTAGGGAAATACTAGTGTGTAGTGAAAACCTGCATTCAGCCTACAATGTTTATCTGACTGAACTCCCGTGCTACTGTTCATCTGCTGTGCCATGTTACTAATCAGGCAATGTTATACTACCTTGCTGATATGCTGTTATTGTGCATGGGGGACAAAGCCCACCTGACATACAGTTCACCAATGGCCTACGTCTCCATAAGTGGATGTGACATCTTTGTTTTACAGTCAAAGCTCTGTAAGCATTTATGCTTATAGCTTGTCTGGGTTTTTTTAAGACAAGTTCAAAATGACCATTAATGTCTGTTCATCAGTGAAATAATTAGTAATACCCACTAAGATGTTGTGAAGGGTAGTTCTACTGTAGCTTGTTACAGAGACGAAGTATCCTACCTTCTGGGAAACGGTACACACGATCACTGTGACCCAAATAACGTCCAGGTCAGCATATGATCGCCTCAATAGCCAATAGTATTGTGGTTTAAATTATAAGGCAGTGTTACCTCACTCAGTGTCTTGCCAGTGTTCTCTCACTCCAGGAGATACACAAAGCATGATGAGCCAGGTGATGTAAGGGAATTTATACCCAGATTAGCAGCTCAAATGCTTATCTCTTCAGGATGCTCTGTAGCCAGAGCCTGTACTTCCAACTCCAAAATAACACCTTGAGTGTTTTCACTGCAGAATTCGTCTTTCCTAAACTAGTGGTATCCTCATTCATGGTTCAAATGTTTAGTGAGAGGCATGATGTTGAGTTAAAATCCAGTCCTTCAATTCTATACCCAATCGGAAAATTGCATGTGTCTCAAAAAATCCCAACTTGAGTCTTTGTCCTGAAGATTAGGACCTGTATTTACAAAACATAGGAGTATTCACTATGTAGTTAAAACATTCTTTATGAATATGCCATTTTTTTCCCCCAACCGTGGTCCTGAAGTACCCCTGCCCTCCATATTTTGTGGTTTCCCTGTTCCAACACACTTGATCCGACTAATCAGCTAATCAACGGGCAATTCCTGAGTCCACGTGGGTGTGTTAGAACAGGAAAAACACTAAAATGTGCAGGACAGTGGTACTCCAGGACCACGGTTGGGAACAACTGGAATATGCAATGAGCGTAAGGGACCTTCATTTTGTAACAAAACAAGGGCTGAATCAGCTTTAGCCGTTATACATCCATGATTATTTAAAAATACATTATTGAAGCCATAAAGATATCCATATTAACCCCTGTGGACATTGAACACTGGGGATTTATTATAATTTACAATATGACAATGGACACTAATTGAATCTTCATTATTTATCTGTAGCTATGTATGCTTACTGTGGGCATTAATGTACTTATTTTTGTAGCTCATGCCTGTTTTATATGGTTTAATCTGATGTTCACTATAATGCAATGATTTCTTCAGTTGCTTGATTCTTTTTGGTTTGTCTTTCTTTCTTTTTGACATGGGTGTGTTGGGATGGCAATGACCGGTGGTGTTGTCAGTTTATGTTATTAATTACATACAGTGTTTTATGTGGGTTTTTTTTGGATGTGTGTTTATTTATTTATTCATTCATTTGTTTGTGTGATTGTTCCTTTTAGCTATGTTATTTTGAAGGGACCATGAATATGTTACATTCAAGTTTCAATAATATTATACCAATGCCTATTAACTACTGCTGTAATGCACTAAATTATTTGAATATGTAAGTCGCAATTATATTCAACTTGTGTACATCTAATTAAAAAAAAAAAGAAAGAAAATAAAAAGATCTTTACAAATGAACTTTTACCATCAAGAGTATGGAGCTCGACTATGCCCTTACTTATTTTGTGTTCGCAGTTTCTTTTGAGCTTGAGTGTGAGGCTATGTTGAGCGTAATATGCTTTGCACCGCCACTGTTTAACTGGAACAGCTACCAGACGTTAAACTGTAACATGGACCGTATGTCAGGTAAACTATACTTCCCTAGTTTATATTCCATTTCAAATATTTTTGGTTAGAAATAATGAATGCCTTGAGTGCATTTACGGTAAGTGATTTATGTTTTGGGGTTTTTTTTTTTTCTCTCCATATTTTTATTTTTTTCCTTTTAAGGCTCATGGTGATGGGAAGAAGAAGAAAGAAAGAAAGAAAAAACCCCACGTATTTGTCTCTTCAGTTATTAATTTGCTTAATCAAAGCACTAATCTGTTGGAATGCATCATTTATCATTTGCATTGAGGCAAGGTTTGGTTGCATGCAACACAGGCATGTCATTACGGGTCTAACCAGCAGGGGGCTTGTGAATTTGCACAGGGTTTTTTATTTTTATTTATTTATTATTAATATAATATATAATAATATAATATAATATAATAGCCATTACTGGTCAGTGATTATAACATGCTGTAATCATGCTTAATGTAGGCCTTGAGCCCAAACATGTGCAGGTAACATGTTGAAGAAGAAGAAGGGAGCTCGTCCATATTAGCTATAAATCATGTCGCTGTTAGTGGAGTGATCTTATTCAAAGTCTTTAAAAAAAAAAAAAAAAAAAAAAAGTTTATTTGCGTCCCATCCCAAACGTTTGAGGAAGCCGCCTGAGGGGAAACCCTGATTACAAAAGCCCCGCCCTCTTGGGCTGAACTGCCTGTCAGTCAACTCTGTTACCACGGCGACCGAAATCAAAGGCAGTTTGCAGGCTAACGGCTGAGAGCGCGGCCGAGCTACCAGACGCAGCGCATCACTTTGTAGCGGTCTCTCACTCTCTCTCACTCTCTCTCACTCTCTCTCTCACTCTCTCTCACACACACACACACACACACACTCTTCAGAGGAACGTTTCGCAAGGCGCTTTTTTTTTTTGTTGATAAAGCTACATTTTCGTGTCATTGTTGCCAACGGTTACGGCCGCGTGCTCGTTGGTACCGGGTTTGTAACTAGCTTGACTTTTAGTGTCCGACAACTTCAAAGTGAAATTTGCGCTTGTTTGTTTGTTTGTTTGTTTGTTTGTTTTTTGCTCGCTGTTAACGTTAAGAGCGTCCGGCAGCACGTTATCACGTTATCACGTCGATTACGACCGTGCTGTCGCCGTTATGATTCCCGAGTGTCCGCCTTGGAGCGCCGAGGCGAGGGTCCGCAGCCGTCGCCATGAAGCCGGCCAGAGCCGCTGCGGCGTCCTCGGCGTCCTCGGCGACATCCAGAGTGCGATCAAGAGAGGACCGTTCACCGAGCATTACGCTCTCATCCCGGGGAAAGAGCTGGGCAGGTAACGATCCCACAGACACACGTCCGATTCCACTTCGTGGGCTTTCTCTGGTCTGTTATAGTCTGAGGTCGTCGTCCGGAAAGTTTCATGACATTGTCTGGGCTTTGGCTGATTGGCTTCCCTGACTTGCCCATCTGCCTGGGTCCAGGTATGCATGTGCACTGTATCCTAATGTCGATCATTTGAAAATGATCCTCAGTAATGCAACTATGGGGGGGGTTTGAACAACTCCCTGAGCTCTTAACAGAAAATCCACTCGACAGGATTTGCAAGGCAGTGATCCACGAGCAAGCCTGCTCCTTGCAAGCCTGCTCCCTGCTCCCTGCTCCTTGCTCCTTGCAGGCTTGCTCGTGGATCACTGCCTTGCAAAGCCTGTCGAGTGGGTTTTCTGTTAAGCCCAGTCGATTATTTGTTGCCTATAAGCCATTTGTAGGATATGCTGGGGGAAATGTGGCGTTCATCTCATTCATAGATGAAGGCTATTGATTCAGTGCAGTGGGCTGTGTTCAGGTACAGGGCTTTTTTTTTCCCCCTTCTTGGTTTGGGGTACTGCGTATGCGAAACAATTAAAGAAAGTACTCCAATAGCTCTCTCTCTCTCTCTCTTTGTTGTTGTTGATCTGCTTTTTAAAGTTTGCAAAAGTGTGTTTTAAGTTTAAGACAGTCACCACTCTGTCACTTGATTTGTGTAAAGCTGGAGGGTTTGTTTTGTTTTTGTTTTTAGTAAAAAGACAAGAGTTAGAAGTTTGAGGCATCTGAGCTATTTACCGTCAAGAATCAATATTTCGGCGCTGATACGCGAAATGGGTTCTGTTAACTCTGGCATTTGCTTGTAGGTGAATTTCAGTCACTGAGTCACCTGTGGGATCAGTGCAGCCACTGACACTAAAGTAAAGAGCCACTTAATCCTTTAAGCACGTGCAATTCAAGCCATCATTGCTGTGTTTAACAGTGACGCTAAAGATGGCACTTGTTTGCTATTTTGTATCAACAGGAAGTTTTTAGTGGCCTGAAATCTACGTAGGCAGTGATTTTTCAAATGAGCTTTTATAGCGCTTTTCCATCAGACAGTGCGGCACGTCGCAGTATGGTTACTAATCCGAATGCAGAACTATCCGTAAGCTGGTCAAGTACTCGTGTCGCATAGCGTTACCCGTGAAAGTAGGGCGAGTTCTCTGGAGGTTGTAGGGCGGTGACTAGCGATGGGCACTAATAGTGTACTCGTTATGGAGCCAACTAATCGGTTAGTAAATACTCAAAATTTGCAAATTGATTCTCTTTGACACAGGAAGAAGAAGAAAAACAAGCATATAGCTTTTTTTTTTTTTGTTAACATGTGCGTGGCCCTGTTGATTTGTCTACCTCATAGGGCTCCTATTGAGCATGAAACGCAACGAGTTTGTTGTAATGGCTGCAAGAGACCCAAACGAAGCCAAGTGGCGCAATTCTTTAATCTTGGCGAAAATGGAGAGAATGTTGAGTGCAACCTTTGTCAAATGATACAAGAAGATCCTCTTCTGTGGCTGAATCTCAAATGGCATTCAATCGGGATATAGTGCACCACACACGTTCTCAAACGGCATAATATTATATCTAGTAATTGTTCATCGTGAACAGAAAAAAGAAACTTTGGCAATCACCACACTGCTACAGAAGATTGCTGTCTGATAGAAAAGCCATTCTAGCTTCCTAGTGTGTTTTAATGGTGGTCGTCCGACTCGAGTTTTCATTTCTGTAATGATTGCAATCGAAGGGCTGGCCTACTTATCGCTCCACCCATATGTTAATGTTCAATAGTTTTGGTACCCTGGTAAAAATAGTAACCAAATTCAGCACCGGTACTTAGTTATGGTACGGCTCACCTTGCAATTCAAATAACGTCAGAACGTAGAGGTCACGGATTTGTTAGGATAACTCGCCATACCGTACTGTCCGGTGAAGAAGTGGTATTATTAGCAAGCTTTCACAGTACTGTAGAAAGATTTATCACACAATGATTTGAAATTGTGTAAAGCAGCCCCTCTTTTCCTATATCATGCCTTCACAAGGCTTACAGAAGCTCTTAGTTAAATTAACCTTAGCTCACCCTAACCCAACCCCCCCCCACACACACACACACACATCTTCCCCTGGTAAAAGAAATAACGAAACACTGAATTATTGTTGCATGCAGTACGCTTGAGCTGGGTCATGTGACGGGGGAGAAAAAAGAAGGCCCTCTGTTCAGATAGCCGTGTTTTGTGGCTTTGAGGCACACGAGTCAGCCGAATAGTCCTCGTCTGTGTCATTGCCTGCGGGCTGTCTTCTAAGCCAGGAAGCTTTTAGTGTGCAAGACATGAAAATTTCAGACAAAACTCGTTCAAGAGCATTGTTGCCGATTTTACACCGAGATGGGTGAGGCAGTAGTTTCTTGGCATTTCCTTGCTGTGTTCGAGGCCTCCCAGTTTACCAATCTTTCAGTCCAACTTCAGTTCTCATTGGCTGCTTGGCTGTGTTTGGCTGGCCACGCACGTGTGGAGACAGTCGAAAGCTTTAATGTGGGGTTTCAGCATCTGCTAAAGGAATCGAGACGGTTCTCTACTTTTCACCCTGAAAAGAATGTTAGCCTATTTTGAGAATGTAGTTGTGTGAGAAAGCAATTAAATAGGTCTCAGTAGGTCGTGTTGAATGTATATTCCCTAAACATTAGGTAAAAGAGAAAATATCACGCTAGATATGTTTTTTTTGTTCCTGTATTCGTTAGCCAGTTTGAAAACTCCTTAAAACCACCCTGTAAAAAGGTTTATTAAATGTTTGTAGTTGGCTTAGCAATTGATGCTTCATCAATAACTTTGTCTATGTCTGCTACAGGCCATATTAATTATTTTTAATAGCTGTCCATTTGGTAAGTAGGCCTAGATCATTTCCATCAGTCACCGCGAGCACATTTCGTATGTTTTGGACTGGCATAAAACAAACAACAACCAAAAAAAAAAACTCTTATGCTAAAACCTAATGCTAAAAAGTTTGGTTTAATGATCTATTAAGCTGGTCCCTGGTAAGTGAGGGGAGGAAATGTTCAGATGCCTGGATTTTTGGCTCGCCCAAGGGATTAGGCAAATTGACATATTTACAACCAGACTGTAAAACCATCAGTCATGTGCGAAGTTGTTAAGAACTTAAATTGATACTTTTCCCAGTGTTCATGCTCACCAAAACAGATTTATGTTGCTCTGTGAATGATTGGTATTTTGTCAGGTCTGGAACCCATGAGACACGGTGACAATAAAACCCAGTGTTGGGTTACAGAGTACTAATGCCGAGTAGAAAAACTAACCAATCGCTCCAAATATAAAGAATAGTTACGGATACAGCCTTTCAGCTATTTTCTGTGATATAGTTTTGGTTTCAAACATTTGGGAAGATATTATCATTGCTAAGCTCTGTAGGATATTTTACTGTACTTTAATACAGAGACGTTATGGACGTTTTGCACCCGTGCCACTGGTCTATGCTGCTGGAAAAGTTCTGCTCTGCTATGGCAGAAACATACAAAACGTATGGTGAAATGAGAGTGGTTGGTGTGGTTTCTAGATTTACAAATATGGATAATTGCAGGCCTGTCGCACTGCATTCCACTGCTTGGGGAACACCCAATCCTGTCAGATCAGTACTCTAATATTGTGCAGTCCCTTGCCAAATGGCTTAGCTTGAAAATGCCTTCGCCGAGTGTGTGGGAACTGGAAACGCATTCTGCATGCCATAGAATAGACCTGAGTTTATTTGAGCTGAGATAACTGGTCTTTGTAAAATGAGATGTATAATTTTGCGTGCAAACATTCGGTAAGCCATATCTGATGTTCCAGAGTTCTTACCATGCAGGGCACATAGTTTTAAATGGCAGCCTGTCATTTGACTGCATTACCACCGCTTTGAATTTAAGCCAGTCAGAAGTGGAGGCCGTACTTTTAGTTTAGCCGTGGAATATTTTTACTTTTATATGAAGAGTTTGTGTTTATATAGTCAAATATGCTTCTTACCTAAACTCCTATATCTGTTTGAAGACTCTTTTTTTTCCATTTGCCGAAGAATTGTATTACTGGTATAAGGCAAAGTCTTTACTAACCGAGTGTTTACTTGTACGGCCTTTCTTACAGATGTAGTAAATCAAATCTATTTTTTTTTTTTTTTTTTTTAAGAGATAGCCTGATAGTGAGGTAAATTCCCTTTTTTCCTTTCCTCCTCTCTGTCACTAATACATGCAGCATGATTCTATGTAAGTGCTAAAACCAATTAAGAATGTTTCAAATGCTCATTTTCTATTCGATTGTTGCTGTTGTTGTTGGGTCTTGGCTTTGCTTTGTGGAAAATCATAGATGGCTAGCTCTTTATTTTGTAATTGTCACCAGTCTTTGCCTCAATTTCCAGTCGAGACTGTTGTCGTCATTATTTAGTTGCCGTCACCTTCTTTAGAGGGAAAGGCAGCATGTTGGTGGTTTGTTGTCCTTTGCCTGGCTTTTTTTATGTGCAAAAAAAAAACCCAGCCATCCTCTCATTTAGGGGTTGGTGTAGTATTTCAGACACAATCTTTCAATTTCTTCTTGACATTCAAATATTTCCACAGTTGTAACAATTTACTGCTTTCTCTTTGCACATGTGGCAAGCCAACAACCACTACTCGGTTCTCTACAATTCCACAATTTGTACTTAATCTAGATGTCTTTAGAGAACTCATGACATTATTTGGTTGGTTTCCATTTGGTAATGATCCACTCGTGTGCCAATTACTGATGAGCCGATCAGACTATAAGTAAGGGATCGTGTACGGTCAGCCGGTCAACATCGCAAAATAAATCCCAATAGAGTGATCAGGAGCCCGAAGCGGAGGCGCTACATTATCCTGCTTATTACATGGCTACTTGCCAAAGAAATGAATTGAACACAAGAGTATTGTTTTGAAGTGATTTTATTATTTTTTTAATCAGATGCAGGTTTCCGCTAAGAAAAGTAGTCGAATAAAAATACTTAAATGGGACATTTTATTAATATTCCATTAGCTATTATGTGACAGATTCTTTATAGCTACCTTTTTACTTCCAAAGATGGCTAGCTCCCCTGGTGGAGAAGGAAATGAAATGTTTCTTTATGTGAGGCTGTCATTCTTGTTTATGTTGTGGAAAATGTTCAGTCTTTTAGTTTTACAGGAACTTAATCTTATGATTTTTGATTAATGAGGGATGCCACTATTCACTATACAAAGGAATAGTGTGTTTGTGATTTTAGTTTTTGTTGAGGACAATTCTATGGTAAAATTGGCAGGTATTTCCAAAATTTTGCAGGGGATGATTGATTTTAGTTCAAATGAGATTTTTAATTTGTCAGACTTGCGGACGTCAGCCATGCAAAGAATCCGATGGAAGTAATGGCTTGTCGAGCTGAAGTGTGCAAAATATTTCTCATGTTTTCACAAAGCATTCGAGAGGTCCTCTGAGCCCTCGGCGGCTGTTCATAAAAAAAGAATCTGTCGTCTTTAATTAAGGTCAGACACTTCAGAGTTATTCGGGAGGGCTTTGTTTACCGTCCGTCTGTATTTCTCCTAATCTGGCCATCAGCTGAAGTAGCATGTCATCAGCTGAAAATGTCTCACCCTCCCTCGTAAATCTCAAAGACTGCTGTGTGCGGTTCCGTCTCTGGATGGGGTTTGGGGCCTGTCGGATGTGTCCCTTTCCCTTACGCCACAGGCCCCCCTCTCCTTTCCCATCTCCCATTCTTACAGAAAGGATCTCTGTCTAAGGCCTGACAGCTGAGAAGGGGTACCATGACATCATTGCCCCACTTCTCACTTTGTTTGGATCTCAGGCGCCGATGGCGACATCTGCGGTGCACCATGGCAATGGCGAGAGGGAAAAGAAGGGGAGGGTGGCCATGTGAAAGCCAAGTTTGTTATTGAGGCCCATTGGTGGGCTTCCTCCTTCAGTGAGTGTCATAAAGAAGCTGTGATGCCCTTCGTTTAGACACCGAGACTGCCATGTTAAATTTTGATGTTTTTCTTCAATTTCTGCCTACAGATGACCTTAAAACCACTTGTCGCAGCAAACGGGCACCAAGAAATCTTATATTTCTGACCTTGTTGCCACAGACTAATCCTTATCTTTTTTTAAATATTGATCAAAGTTTGTGGAGATTGTCAGAGCTCGTTTTAAAAGAGCAAGACTACTTTGCAAGATTAGTTTCCATGATTCAGCCGAGTTGTCGCACCATTTACTAAAATTAGCCTGAGAAAGAAGCAAATGAAGTTCACCTTTTGAAAGAAGCCATTTGTCTGTCTCCACTACTCCATAGCAGCGGATCAGGTCTGTTTTTGTGTGTGATTACCGTCATGTAACAAAGAGAGAGTGGTGCTGAAAGGACACAGGCACATCCGAAAACCTTTGCACAGTGACGCAGATGAGGTAATGCATTTTCCCAAAGTATTCAGAAAATGTCTGCCTGTGTGCCCGGGGACTATGTGAATAGGCGCCTCTCACGCTACGTTAAGGTCACATGTCAGAGTTTATTAATTCCCCTTGTCATAGCCATAGAGTAAACAGGCCTCTGGTTTCAGTCCTAAAGCCTTTTCCATATCACTGAAAGGGATTTTAGGCATACTTTGGGGTTTTGTTCCACAGATAAGGTTATTTTACTCCTGTCAAAGTGGCTGTAGATACTTTATTACTTAAGCTGCTTCTATGTGCCTAGGTGACTAATGCCTGCACTTTCACTGATATGCTTGGCGGTAGAGTGTACACAAGCAAACTGATTTACTATTTAGTTAAGAACACTAACAGGGCTATGAAGAAGTGAAATTCCGCCTCCACTTGTTTCTTAATTTTGATTAGCTGTGCCATTCAGGCGTTGGACATGGGTGGATCAGGTGATGCCTTGCCCACAACAAGTTTACGATTTCCAAATTGGATGCCGTTTCAGTCCAAATCGTGGCTTAAAACCAGTTGCCCAGTTCACTGTGACCCACCCTGAAATCTTTATTTTTTATTTTTCTTTCTCTCTCTCTCTCTCTCTCTCTCTCGCTCTCACTTTTTCTCTTCTCATAACAAATTACAATCATCAGCTCAAGGCCATTTTTCGGCTCAAGGTGATGAAGTGTAGCCCAATCATGGGGAAATTCTGCCTACTTTGGCAACACTGAATGAGTTTTAGGCACCGTTTGAATGCTTCAGCGATAAACAGTGCAGGAAATGTAGGAAAGGGTGTCGTCTTAACTCTCTTTAACTCCTATTGCGGTTGAATTGACTTTTTCAGACAAACATTTCTCATTTTTACTGAAAAACAAAAGTGGTGGCCAGATTTTTAGTCCAGATGGTCTAAAGCGAAACAGATTGGATCAGTATGCTGCATTACCACATGAAGATCTTTTGCAAACTGGTGAATGAATGACGGTCATGTTAGGATTTGCAGACCCAAAAAGGATTAGATGACCTTGGTGGTCTTCTTTGTCCTGAATCACAGAGTCTTGTAGTTGAATTCAGTGTACATTATGTACCTTATCTCTAACCGTTTTGCATTGGCAACAGGTAGCGCACACATAGTGACGGATTTTCTCTCGTAAGTGTGAATGAGATGCACTTTGACTGGATGGTGTCAGAATGTTACCACCCTGACATCATGGTTCTAACATATCCCTGCCTATGGCTCCTTGCCCAGCCTTAGTCTTACTGAGTCCATCTGTCAGCATCCTTAAAGCTTGCTTTGAGACTTACTGTCACCTATTGATCCCCTTTACTTAAGGGTCGAGGTCAGTGCTCTTGTCAATTTGAAAGCTGTCAGAAGCCTCCTGTCCAGATAGCTGCTAGTTAGCCATATTAAGATGGTGGTCTGCTTGTGGTGGCTCAGTGGTTAGGGCACTGGGCTACTGATCAGAAGGTCATGGGTGCACTGTTGGGCCCTTGAGCAAGGCCCTTAACCCTCCCTGCTCCAGGGGCGCTGTATCATGGCTGACCCTGCGCTCTGACCTCAGCTTACCAACATGCTGGGATATGTGAAGAATCAATTTCACTGTACTGTACTTGTAGATGTGACAATAAAATAGCATTCTATTCTATCTCAAATAACTTCTGATGGCCCTCTGTGTGGAGTTCTCTCACAAATGAGAGAAGAAAGTATTTCAGCTCCTGGTATGTAAGAAAAACTGGTCCATGGCCAGTTGCCATTTTCTTTATTAAATCCATTGCTGCCAATTCATGCCACTTTCATTGTGCAAAAACGTGGTGTCCATTAAGAGTTAGTGAGGGTAAGGATCTGGGTTATTGCACAGTTCCAGAGTTTACTTTGGTATGTTAAATGTTGTGGTAAATGGGCATGGTTGAGTCTACCAAAAGCACCATCTCTTTTTAAGAGACTTGCTGGATGGTTTGGAGTAACTCACCTGAATAAGACTGCAGTCTTTTTATAGACTGTGACCCTTTCTGTCCATCCTACAGCTGCACACATGAAAATCATCTCTTTCAGGGTGTTGTCTGTGTGAGGCCACTGGCTTTGAAAATGTGCTGACACCTCTGCAGAGAAATGCTGAAAGCCATTTTTTTAAAGGCACCGTAGGCACAAAATAGCAGACCATCTTTCCAGCGGTTTCAAGTCTGTTTAACCAGAGTGCACATTAAGAATGTCTCACAATGATGGAGAATTTTATCTGGCCAAACATTTTCATATCATGCCTAAAATCACATCTTTAATGGTGTAATCTGTATTTGGTATGTCCACTTTGGGTACAATTCACAGAATCATATGATATGATATGATGTATGATATGATATACGATATTTAATCTCCAAGCCAAATTTATCTTCATGGGTGCGCAGTGAGGTCTGCGTAGCAGTGGCCATGCCTTGCATGATTAGCTGCAAACCTCTGGAATGGCTGGTTTTATGTAAGGAGATTAGAGATGCTCCTTTATTACATTCAGGCTCGGCATTCCTGTTTTTAAGAAGCCAATCTTTAGCAGCAGGGGCTCGATTAGCACACTATTATAGAAATGAAGGCACGTTGTAGCTGCGCAGTCAAGGTTAATGAAATCCTGTTAGATTGTCAAAGGAACGGAAGTTGCCGCAGAGCTCTTGAGTCAGTTAACCTCAATCAGCGTGATTAGTACCGGTCTGTTTAGGCTACGTGCTGAGGTGGGATGAAGGTAGATTTAAAAATAATGCAAGTGTCTGGATGTTTGTATTCTATCATGCAGATATACCTTGCAAAGTGTTTAATACTGCTAGTCTCAATTTATAATGAACTAATTACACCATTATTCAGAACTGGTCTTAGTGCAGTCAGGTGTGTTGCTTGATAGTTGAAACTGTTTAAACCCTTTCCCGCCCTTTAAGAACAGAAATGAGGAGTCATTAACTTAGAAAGAAGGGTGGGCGATTAAAAAAAAAAATGTATATCACAAACTATACCCGCAATACTTTCCGGAAAGTGCGTTGTTATGTAATTTATCAGACGTTAATCTCTCCTATCCTTCTACTTTCCACAGTTTCAAAGAGGAAGGCAAGCGGCAGCTGTATGTAGTAAATCTGTAGTGGGGCAGACAGAATGGGGCTGAAAATGGGGGGGGACGGGACTTCCTATGGGTCCTGAAGCCCACTCCAAATCCATGATTCTTGCATGAGTTCTGTCGGCAGCCTTTTGTGTCTGGGAGCAGAAGGGATCAAGGGATGGATTAACAGTTAGAAATAGAGATGCAGCACTATGAGATAGTAATTATATTTGTGATGGGCATTTCAAGTAATTTTGTAGTCAAGTATTTAAACACATAAACAAATGATCGATTATTTGATATTTTAAAATAAACAATCTGATGCATGTATGAAATCATTTTTGCTTTACTAACATCACCAATTTAATAAACAAAGCATAACATTTCCCTATTTGGGTTAATTGGAAAAAACTAAGCAGCAGATTGAAATAAATTTAGTTTTAAAATGCTTTTGATTCTATATTATGGTTTGATTTTTCTTTTATTTATTTATTTACCCTCGGGTAATGATTTCTTGTTGGTGATATTTAGCTTGAGCTTCGATTTATTTTCGGCAATCCGGAATCCATGTAAAAATCTTTCACTCGTCTTCAGTCAAGTTTCAAAATCAACTATTAGTCACCTCCATAACAAGCTGTTTGTAACAAGCTTTCCTTTCAGTCCACATGCACAAAGCTAAAAATATAAAGGAGATTTCAATGCTCTGCATGGAGGAGGGTCCAAGAGTCTCCAACCTTATTAGACATTACAGGAAGAGGTTCAGTGTTGTTCTTCTCTCCAGGGGAAGCTTCACCAAATATTAATTGTGGGGGTGCGGTTTAAAAACTAGGGTTTTGCAGAAAACAAATGCAAATACTTGAAAAAAAATTGCTTGCTTGACAAAAATATATATACATAGTGTTAAAATAAAACTATACAGCACCCCCATATGTTTAAACTCATAAATATTGGATTAATTAGTTTTATATAATAATTTTCACAAAGGGTGCCAATTATTCTGGAGTTGACTGTAACCCTGTAAGGGCTCTCCTCTAAAGAAGTGTTTAAATGTTGATAATTTGCTTAAATCTAATGGTTATTTACAAGTTTTATTCTTTCTGTGTGGTTAAAGAACATGATCTGAGGTATTAACTTACCAAAACTGTTGTTTGTTTTCAAAATCATTGACGCCATATTCTGGGACCAATCCAATTCAGGCTTAACCTGATGGTTTATACTAAACATGTTCGCACTATATCTAGAACTGCTTAAAGCAGTGCCGAGCAAATCGATACAGATTTCAAGAAAGCTTTATTATTTGCAGGGTTCAAAATGACCCCAAGCCACGTTACAACCGACCCTGCACAACGGGTCAATCGTAACATTACACAATCTTGATAAAAGTATTTATTTCACCAAATACACATTCTGTAATGTTTTGCCAATCACGTACACATAAAGACAATATGTGTGGCTGTAATTTCTAAAAGCACGGGGCCTTGATTAACTGTCTGTGATGACCCCTTGGTCGGTGGGTGGTGAAATGAGGAGTCCGAGGCACGGGTCGCGGGAAGCGGAGCTGAAATTTATTGGCTATTGACTTTCCCGTTTCAGGGGCGCTTTTCAGCTTTACGAAAATGAAAGGCTTTTTAAACACACAAAAGAACGAGACAAAATCATGAAACTGCTTTCGCCGTTTTATCGTCGCGGTTTCGTCTGGTGCGAGGGCTCCGCTCCGCTTGCAAGCTCCTCTCTCTCAGCGCTCCGGCTCCCTACTGAGAGAAAACGGGCATATAAATAGGAAGCGGGAAAATCATCCGCAGGTGAGACTACTCACGCGATTACCTGTCACCTCGCCGTGCCCGCCCTCTCCGTCCGCAGCCGACGCTAGGCCACGCCCCCGCTGCCACACTGTCGTTTTAGAAGTTTCGGGAAATCTAAAAAATGCTTCAACAGACAGTCTCTCCTACATGCACCAAATGGGGATCAGGGCCATGTTATTTGCATGCTTACTGATGGGGACAATGGATATCTTGTTATCCATCCAACAAGCTCTGTTGTTCCTGGAGCATGATTTCTATCCTACATTCTGATGAATGCAAAAGCCTGCAGATGACTGGATTGCCTATTTCTGCTATGAGATGGACCGAGTTCACACAGCTGCGAGTAGGAAATGCAGAAATGCACCCTGCAGATCTATGCCCTCCCACGCGAACACCTTCCACTGCTAACATGTCCAACAACATCAGCTTTCAAACAAGAAGAGCGATCATATCCCTCACCCACGTGTCTCTGGGGATGAGCATTAATCATGCTTTGAAAGCTCAGCATTGAGCGAGGTAGTGTGTTCATAGTCCGTGTGGGTGTCTGTGACCTAGGGCTGAGATGAGGAGGTTAGCTCAGGACATGGCTGCAGGATTTGAGGTGCCCTCTCGGTCACTTATGGCCAAAGTGTCTCAGCAGACTCTTCTGGGAAGTTAAATCTCCTTTGTGCTTCTCTTGGCTGCTCTTCTGTTTGGACTGAGTTGCTGTAAAGCCATGTGTGTACGTGCTGTGGAGTGTTTCAACACGCAATCGTTCAGGCAGTGTTAATAGTGCATTTGGGAGTCTGGCTTGCTGCATAGTAAATCACTCTTGTTTAAGTAAGGATTTGTCTGGTGACAGCTTTCTTCCAAGGTCACCTTCCAGTTCAAAGAAAGTCTTTTTGTCGAACTAAACATTGAGCTTATCGCAAGGTTAAATCAACAGCATTGTAATTAAAGGTCAGTTTCTCACACGAGATGTTTTAAATTGACTATATCATGAATGGCTCATTGTGTGTGGGTTTTTATTTATTTATTTTTTAAAGCAATTACTTTCTTTTTTTTTTTACCCCCTTGATACCGAGACGGGCTTAAGCGTGGATGGTACAACCATAGTGGAACAAATCATTAGTTGGGATGCTACAGGCATAGTAGACATCTTGGTGGGGGTTATCATTTCAGTATGCCATAAGAGGTTCCCCAGGCGACAACGTGTGGGTGTGTGTGGGAGAGAGTCTCACCTTTTTAAACACCCTATCCTAAAGTAGGTCACCCACCACAAAGTGGGTACTTGATTGTGTGGAAAAAGGGAGGACTTGGGCAAGGAATGATTTAATTCCTTAAAAATGCAAGTGGGACAAAGGCACGTTCAGCCTTGAGGATAACAAGTGTGCTATCCTTAGACAGTCAGACAAACCCCAAACACACTTTATAACCACACTCTAGCTCTGCTGTTCAAAGCCCTTGTTTAAATGGCATGAAATAAAACCCTGAATAAAGTGTGTGTGTGTCCCACAATAGCTAATGTGATTCAAATAAATACCATTACTAGAAGGCTACATGTCTTAAGGTGAGGGGTCGAGATTGTGTTTTTGATAAGGCACATAAAGCACAGTTTAAATTTGTTGACCACCCAGTTCCTGCCCCACTTTTTTTTTCCCATAACACTTCTATCAGGAATGGACAACCCCAGGAATGGAAATGCCTATCCTTGTGTTGTACACAGAATATGCAGTGAGAGGTCTGTCTTTCTCAGCACTGTTCACTAACAGAAACTCACTCCATTTCTCTTACTCCCTCACTCTCAGGGGGAAGTTTGCAGTGGTGAAAAAATGTGTGGAGAAGAGCACCGGTCGAGAATATGCTGCCAAGTTCATGAGGAAGAGGAGGAAGGGCCAGGACTGCAGAGCGGAGATCATTCATGAGATTGCTGTGCTGGAGCTGGCAGCAGCCTGCCATCGAGTGGTCAACCTGCATGAGGTCTATGAGCTGCCCAGTGAGATGGTGCTCGTTCTAGAGTTGTGAGTATATACATACAGAGATGGCATAGCCTGGCTGCTTTAACAGTACTTGTTCAGATGATTTTTTTACTACAAAAATGTAATACTCAGAAATAAAAGCTATGACCAATACATTCAGTGTTTACATCCTACATGCAGGGCCTGAAATGAACTTAAATCTACCAGCCTAACAGACTTTTCACCAGCCAAATTTTATTTATTTTTTTATTCATTGAGGTGAGCTCCTTGACTGCAGTACTCTCCTCCGGTAGCCCTGTTTTCGTCAGTTTAGTGCTAAGAGACTGTAAATGGCTCTCTGATTGTTCGTGATCTTTACCGGCTTCTAATTTAAAATTCTTTGTGCCGCACACAAAATTAATAGTTTTAGAATTTTCTGAAGGATACAGGCGGCATTCGGCGCAATACATCATTTGCTCCACATTTTTTGGTATAAGCTAGCTAGAACACTCGCTATGTTTTGTTATGTCAAAGATGATTATATAGTTCACACTGCCAGCTCGCCCTGAGGTTATTGGGTAATTGGAGCGCGAAAACTATATAGACCCGTCATCCGTCCAATCAAACACTGTAGTCATTGAATCGTGCTAACGTTCCAATGTGGCAGGTATATTGACAAATGCACCCAAAATTCACACCGCGTTTGGCGGGTGTTAATTTCAAGCCCTGCTACATGATATGACCAGTATACCACAGATACATAAGTAGACATAAGGCAATGTACTTTTCGGTTTTTGTACTGCTCTCACAAACTATTAGACGAGTCGGTTTTGCAGCATTAAACCAGAGGACGAGGTGTGTAGGAAGGATAAGATGTAGGAAATCACATGAGAAAGATGGAACTGACAACTAAATTTTAAAAAACCATGAAATGGAGAAGCAAAAGGTAGTGTGTGAGGGAACGAATTGTTGTATAAAGCTCTAAATGATGCATGAACATGCCACAGTGAACAGTTGATATTTAAGTAACATGCAGAACACCTCCTTTTCCAACACACACTGAATGCACAAAAATAGTGAGAACGGATCAAGTGTAGATAGAATATCATGAGACATTTCCCAACATTAGTAAAGTAGCATCATTTGCCATTTGCTCTTATGAGTGGCTACACGGGAACTAGCAGATTGGATGATGTGTGAAGATGATTGAGATGAGTGAGCCTGTGTGTGTGTTAAGCCTGCAACTTCCTCAATGCTGCGTGACCTGTTTCCCAATGTCCAATGTGAGTGGACTGGAGAAAGAAAGGTCACTACAATTATTTGAATCTTCTTGGACCCTTCTAAGGCCATTCAAACTTCGTCATGATGAGTGTTCTCTGTTTGATGAGTGGAGGACATACAAGAGGGTGAGATGGAGCGGGAATGAGGGGAAAGTATGGAGGAAAAGAATGTGTGGACTTTTAATTTGCATTCAGCATGATTTATATTAATTACTTAATATGTGCGTAAGAAACTGTACTGTATGCAGAGCTTGTGTCTGCTGTAGTGATCTGTTTTTTTTTACCAATACTTTAACACAGCCAGTGTATTGAACATGAAATGGCAAATTGTGTTTGCAGTAAGTGCTGATAATTAATTAAGAGCTGCATCCTACAAAAGGCCCTAGTTTAGAACGCTGGCTAGACAGGAAATGTGCTGGACATTTGGGCAGCCAGCTTGCTTGTTTATCTTGTTATGCAGCTCTCGTAGACGGCATAAAAAATGAATAGGAATGCTTTTTAGAGGTTCCATTCATTAATGAAAAAAATAACATTGCAGGAAAGCAAGAGCTTTTAGCTGATTTGTATATTACAATCCACAATGAAACAAACCAGAGAACAATTTTACCACAAAAAATATTAAATAGTCAAGAGGTGCTGAGCCACAGACCCATCTGGCCGCAGTGCAAAAACACGGCTCTTCATTTTGTTTGTCATGTGGATTTGAGAGACCTACAGTCGCTCTGTTCCGCCACCATGTGCGAAAACATAGTGCTTGACTAATCTTTGACGGCTCCGCACTGTCGCACGATCAGAATTACGTAGTCACATTTAGCGTGGCCGAGTGCTTTGTAAATACTTCTTGATTGCAGGGACCACACACCTTCCATTGAGGTTTTGCATGAGCTTCAACGCAGAAAGTATAAACCAGCCTTAAAGCAGTGTGAACACCCGCTGTCTATAACCTCATGGCTAAATGTCCAGCAGATTTGCAACATGAGTTGCCACTGTAGTTTGCTCAAGTGCAGTAGAAACGGTATTTGAAAATTCCAATTTCCCTGGTGTCTCATTTATACCACTTCCCTCTACTACCTGTACCTTGCACCCCCACTCTGCAATCTGGGGACTGTCCTATAAGAAGTGTTCCCTTAAATGAGGGATTATCGACTACACTGCTAACATGACTCCAATAACGAGTGTGGTAGAAATGGTCATATTCACTGACGGTATTTATACATATCCAATTTTAGCATCAATAAAGGCCTCTCTATGTCTGTTCAGTCCCATCTCCAGCGCCCGGCCCCACTGCCACTTCAGGCCTCCTTCATAGAGCAGCATGAGTGCTCCTCTTTCAACTCCTCTCTCTCAGTGCAGGGTCACTCTCATTTCCTTTCTCTTACCAGTGAATGGCATGCGGTCAGTTGGCTTCAGTTCAAGTCCATCATCTGGTCACCCTCACACCCATGTCCCAACAGCAGCTGGCTTTCTGATGAGAGCCAGTCATTGAATTGGAATTTGGGTTTTCTGGAGTCCAGTTGATGGGCTTGAAAAATTACCAGCCATAGAAAAGTCTGGAATAATCCGAGTATTTCCAGGTATTGTCGAAAGTACCCAGTTGTCCCTCAAACATTGAGAGAGAAATGAGTTTGTGAGACAAAGTTTGTCTTGGTGTGTGTTTGTGTGCAAATAGACGAGATTGATATTACGTTTAATAACAGCATGAATAACACAGACATGTTTTGCTTTCACCCATAATAAGATTTGAGTGGAAGTCCCCTCTCTGTCGACCACTTGTTGACTCGCTGACTCTCCTTTTTTTAGCTGCTGCATCAATGATTAATTGGTCTGCAGCATTTGACCCAGAAAGGGCCTCACTCCAGAAAGGAGTACATGTACATGGCACCTTCTACGACTCTTGCGTAAACCTTAACACGCAGGGTGTGCAACATCCGGGTTTACACATTTATACGCATGTGCGAGTATAACCTGATCCGTTTCTGATGAACCCCAGCCAAGTTAAATTGCTTAAAAAGTTAACCCAACACTGAAATGGATGCCAAATGCAGTCATTACCACTACTTTAGACTGAAGGCATTAATCTAGATCAGCTCAGATCAGGACAAATAAGAATGAGCAGTGCTGTTAAGGTATCTGGTTCAGCAGTCAGAAAGACAGATCTTTGGTGCACACCAGAGGCTATACCTTCATACTCCATCAATAGAGGTTTACATTAATTTTTAAACTTTGCTTTTAGCCATGAAAATCAAGAAATGCTCAAAACAACTCTGACACCTCAGTTATATTTGATCAAGTCTTCACTGTACTGCTTTATATCACTAATTAATAGAGTAACGTTTAATTCTCTTTTTTTTTTCACCTCTGAACTGCAGTGAACTAATGGTTTGAATTGGGAAATGGACATTATTTCCTTCTGTTCGACTTTGTTCGACTGTTCACCATCAATAGAAGTTCATCAAAGGGTTTTTTTTTTTTCGTTGCAGGAAGTGGAGCGTAATGCATTCCGCTTTTATAAAAATCCATCATGTGAAATGAGCGCAAACATTATAATAATGTAGTTGTAGACCCTTTTCAGTTCTTTCATTCATCCCTTTCCCCCTTCTTTGGGTCTATTTTGGGGGCACTGGGGCGATTTGGGGGTGGGGAGGGGACATGGCTTTGGTTGGGGTCAGTCCACAATGATAGAAGCCTATTCATGGTTAACAGTGGTGGGGGGGGGCTTCATCAAGCTCGGCTCAGGAACGCGCCCTCATTGCACTGTGGGCTCCAGCTGAGAGTTCATAATGTCAGTGTGTTCTGCAGCGGCACATGAGGGTCTGGACCGTGGACGGCAGCAGAGGCAGGGATTTTTCCTGTGGCTCGCAACCTTGCTCTTGCTTTGTGTATTGCAGCTCCCATGTGTAATGGTTGCTAACGGCTCCCTTGCATGTGCAAGACTCTTATGCATTCTGCAAGGTATTTTTTCTAGTTAAACGCATATTAAAGCAACTGTTTGAACTTTTGGCTAGCCAGTCTTTTCAAGTCTGAATTTTGTCATAAAAGCTCTGCATAAGCTGAGAAAGGCTCCGTTATGCCATGTACTCATAAATCAGTGGCAGAGCCCTGACATAAAAAATGACCCATTTTTGATATGCTTCTATTTCCCACCCAGAAAAAAAAAGAAAGAAAAGAAATCTAATTCCACTATAAAATCAGCCAGACTAAAACAGGCAAATTTTATTCCTGTACTGTTGACCTAGCCTAATCTCATAAACAGTGAAGAATAGCACAAAACAAAATATCCTTTTTATATCCATCTTGATAATAACAGATAACTGATATTAAAATGTGTTGGATATCAGTTATGCTTTGGCGCACTGCATAGTTTCCAAACAGGAAAAGAAAAAAACTATAGTCTGGCCTGATCGAGCAGAAATATTGCCAGAAAAACTGTGCAGCATGACGGCGCAACCTTCGGCTGCATCTGCATTTCACTTAAATACAGTAGTATGCACATAACGTAGTCTGTAGCCTCTCACTCAACATGGTGATGAAGGTACAGTAATAAAACTGCATCCACTGTGTCTACGCATCTTTTTCAGCTGTTTCCTCCCCCACATTGAGAAAGCAGAGCAGCTGCAGCCCACAGGTGATATGTGAGCCTGAACAGAGACCCAAAGACTTTGCCCAGAAGAATGCAGTGGGCGTAGGGTGGAGGAGTTTCGGCCGATGGGGAATACCCAAACACGAGTCACACCCAGAAACTTTAGGGTTTAGCAGCTGAACTTGTCCCGCTACTGCTCAGACGACCCGACCGAGGACCGTTTAATTTGTTTCGTCATGATGTGGTGCTCAATAGTGGTCATACTGGTCCCTATGAGATTTGTTTGTTATCTTAAAAGACACAGCGGCCTTAATACCTTAATACTACAGAGCTGTGCATCTTAACTGCAGGTGTTTGGGAGACACTTTTGCCGAAATGTACATGTTTTTCTTTCCACACATTTAGTTTCTGGACATTTATACCTCACACACAATCTTAATTAAAGGCTCTATTTGATTTTGCAGATCGTTTGAATGTGGTTCATTCGAAGTCTTTAAAGCATACCATTCTCAATACACATGAATGGTTCCGCGGTGGACTTGAAGAAGACCAGTTTCTTGTAATCTTCTCTGTTTTCCAGCTGGGTTATGGATTGTAATTGCCATTGCTGTGGCTGCCATGATGGAGTCCTTTGATGTAGGCCTAATTGTAATTAATTACTCAGACAGGCTCAACATGCTGAATTAATTTGACAGTGAACAGCAGCATCTAGAAATAGACCAGCTGGTAAAAGCTCACCCCTCTTTGTAATTTGTAAGACATTTATTCTGCAAGAGCGGCCCTCATATTTAAAAGAGCAATGTGTGTGTGTGCAGTAAGTGCCCTCAGATTAGTGAAGGCTGACTCCACGCCGCTGTAGTGTTGCCGTGCCCGGACATGCCCTCATCCAGCCAAATACGTGACCTACTTATGATTTGGCCAGATTTTAGTTTTCCCTTCTCCTTTTAGTCTGGTGTTTAGAGTCTTGGCATTTCTGGACTGTAATTACTGCAGCCTCACAGTAGAGCGTTTTTTTTTTTTTTTTTTATCTTTAGAAGAACCAGAGGAACTGGACGGTTGTGAAACCCATCACAATCTCCAGCTGGTCAAGTGCTAATTGGTTTTCCCTAAACAGCCTATTTTATTAGTCTTGGGGTGGTGCTGTTCCTGCTCCTTGCTAAACATTGCAGTATCTTGAGATTTGATGATGTGAAAGTTAAGGCAACATTGACTCGTATATTTAGAAGGCTGATTTTGCTCATAACACAGACAACTGCTTTGGATTGTGTGATTTTTAAGCTCATTAGTAAGTTTAGCCCTACCTACTGGTGGCCATGTAAAAATACAAGGATACGCCCAAAATAGTGCAGTCTGTTAATGTAGCATATAGTATGTATGTATCGATTATGAGCAGATTAAATATTGTTTAAAATGATTAAAAGAAACATTAGGTTCCATCTGCAAGGTGCATCCACTTTAGTACACTACTAAGGCAAAGGACGCCATCTGCCAATTTGGTCAAAATTGAGTGTTTGTTGTTTTTGCCATGTTAGTTTGTTTAATGGATTAAAAATAATCCATAAACTAGAGTTCTGGGTGGGAAGTCCTGTCTCCCAACAACAATATGATTATTGAATGAACTGCATGATCAGTGTAGGTTGGCACTCAATTAAGCAAAATGAAGTTAAGCTTCAGCTCATGAATTTGTGAATTTTGCGCCATTTTGCAAATCGGGCACGAAGGAACAGTTTGTCTTGTCGAAAACGCAGATGGAGAATGAAGTACAGAAAAGTGCTCTGGGTCCCTTGTGTTTTATCATTATAATCAATTGTTGAGAATGACCCTGTTCAGCGGTGTGTTGTAATGTCACTTTGCTCTTACAGAGAAATCTGTCGAATAAGATTACAGGCAGTGCATGGGGAAACATTCACCCAAGCTTATCCTGTGATCACTTAATCCTACACACACATTCAATTACATACACATGCATGCAGCTCAAACAAAACGCTTCAAAAGGTAAAACAACACAACCCCGATACTCCGAGAAATGGTTCTTGAAGTTCAATTCAATGTTTTACAAACCAAGATACTCTCTCACTCTGTGTGAAACGGCAGTGCTTTAATCTGAACTACTTATCTGGGCTCATCCATTTCTATGCTTACCATCAGCCACTAGGATACATGAACACAAAGCAGTATGTAGCCCATAGCTAGACTCGATCGACTCCAGCCGTGTATTTGAGGTCACTCGTTCTCTCTCGGCCATGCTGTGATCGAATTTGACATGCCGTCTGTTCCGAGAATCACCAGCAGACGTGACTGACTGGCTTTTTCTCAGGTTGTTCGCGTTTCTTTTTGGTCAGTAACGTTAGCTCGTGTAAACTTCAGTTAATTACACTTTTTGTTGTACTTGAAATATCTGTGATGGACAACACTTTTTCCTTTAGACACCAATGAGTGGATATTAGGGAAAGAAAAATGACCCAGGACTATTAGCTATTTGTGGCTAAATCGGAAATGATGCCATGTGTCTGTACACTAAGTTTAGCCAACACAGTAATGTCTATGTAATCTTTCTCCAGACTTGCTGTATGTGTGTGCATGCATGTGCTTGTGACTGTTGGTGGATAAGGGGAAGACGCACAGTGATGCACACGTGATGATTTACACTGAGGTTAAATTAGGGCAGTAGGGTAGAGCACATCTGAGCTAGAACAGTATAAGGCTTCCCATTTTCTAAGGTAATAATTCAGGTAAAACGTGTCGGTGTTAAAAGGTTATCACAGAGCAGCCTGCATACCTTTTGGAGGTAGAACTACGAGGTGGACCAGTGGCAATAAACGTATCTCTCCTCTCAGGAATGTGAAATATAACCGGGCACATAAAAAACCAGATGTCTGTTGCTCACTCCACAACCATGAACCAATACGACCTGCACTCAAATACAACTAAATGCCATATATATGAAGTACAATCCAGAAAAATCATGAACAATTAATACTTTAGTTTGCATTTCAGCATACAATCGAAGTGTTAGAAATTATGTTTTCATGTGTGCGTGTCTGCTTTTGTAGTGCTGCTGGTGGGGAGATCTTTAACCAGTGTGTGGCAGAGCGGGACGAGGCCTTTAAGGAAGAAGATGTGAAGCGACTGATGAGGCAGATCCTGGAGGGCATAGCTTTTTTTCATAAGAACAACGTGGTTCATCTGGACCTGAAGGTGACAGGGTTCATCATGTCAATAAGTAGACACTATATATTAAAACTGGCTTATTTACAGTAATGTGGTAAACTAATGATGCGTAGTACAAAAAGCTCTATAGTAGTGGTCATAGTTTTTTTTATTTTTTTTTTATAGTGGCTTTCAACCTTTTTAAAATGTGACTGGGGCATACATGATGTTAGATTCCACCTAGTGGTCATTTGTTGTCGGTGTACTTTTCCTAAAGGAGCGATACATTGTAGTTGTTACAGTTCGTGCCATTTGTTAGCATTCCATCTGATATGTTACTACCCTACAACAATCCATGTACTAGTTAGTCAATTATGTAGTGTATGGTCTCAAATTATAGTGCATAGTGTGTGGTTTGAGACATGGCCAAAGTAAGACTGGTAGCAAAACCCTGTTTCATCCATCATGCAGCTCTTTTAAAACTTTTAAAGAAGCTGCGGCCTGTTTTAACAAGTCATTTTTTTTAAAAACCTCTACAGCCACAGAACATTCTCCTGACAAGTGACAACCCTCTCGGGGACATTAAGATCGTGGACTTTGGCCTGTCAAGGATGGTGAGCAATAATCAGGAAATCAGGGAGATCATGGGCACACCTGAGTATGTTGGTAAGTCTTGCTGTTGCATGTAACGCACTCGATTTTGAGTATTCAGTATAAACACTACCCTTGATGGTTTTGTTTTTTCTTCAACTGCTAATTTGCTTCTTTTTTTCTTTCTTTTTAGCCCCAGAGGTTCTTAATTATGAGCCCATTAGCACTGCCACTGATATGTGGTGAGTCGTCTCTCTGTAATGGTCTTACAAGTACTTGGACGCTTAACTCACTAATGATGCTTAAATGAGGCCAATAATGATATTTAATGCACTGCATAAACTACAACATGGCGTAATGTTAACCTTCCCAATATTAACGTAATGACTAGGAGCATGAAAATGTGGCCCGTACACATAAGCAGCCCTGCATGTTCAGCCTCTTGAAAGACATTAAAGAGCATCATGTAATTATATCGTTCTCGTCCAATGTTTCTGGTAGGAGTATTGGTGTCCTTGCCTATGTGATGCTGACGGGTATCTCTCCATTCCTGGGGGATGATAAGCAAGAGACCTTCCTGAACATCTCCCAGATTAACGTTAGCTACGCGGAGGAGGAGCTGGAGCGGCTGGACAAAGCAGCCATCCACTTCATCAAGTCTTTGCTCATCAAGGAGCCTGAGTATGCAGAATGAGACAGATCTCAGAATACATCTCCAGTTGAAATAAGAGCACCATTTTAGTATATTGTAACCCACCGCATTATTTGACCTGTTCGTGTTACTGCCCTGATTTTTATGTTAAATGCAGAATGCGTCTTGTTTGTACAGGGACCGTGCCACCGCTGAGGAGTGCCTGAAACACCAGTGGCTCCAAACGCAGGAGACCGACTCTGCAGAGGAGGGGAAGAGCACAGCCTCCTCCATCCCCGAGCCAGTCAGCACGGGGGTCTCCACTCAGCGGAAAGAGGAGGAGGAGGAGGTGGAGGAGGAAGGCAGAGTGACTGAGGAGCTCATTGTCATGGCTGCCTACACTCTGGGCCAGTGCAGGCAATCCTCAGACAAGGAGAGCCTGACCCCGGAACAGAAGGCCATCACAAAGCGCTTCAAATTCGAGGAACCCTTCCCAGGCCTGCAAGAGGTGCCGGGAGAATTCATCTACTGAACCACACAATGACCATCCAGCCGCTAAGCTCCAACTTGCGCTGCACTTCAGACATGAAAGTCTTTTGTTTTGTTTTTTTGTCTTCTTGACTTTTAACCTACTTTGTTAATAAGCCAAATTGTATTATTTGTGTATTTTGTGCTGTTTTATTTTTACATGGTTATATTATTGAAGACTAAGCATTTGCTTTGTTGCTCTCTTTTGCATGTCCGTCCGTCCCCCCCCCCCATGTGTGCCATGTTTGTTGATATGACAGTGTGGGCTATCCCATCTCGTCTCTCCTTCTATACATCTCCTATTCTTTTCTTCATTTTGTTACACTATCTTTGCCATTTTTTTTTTTATTTTTTTTTGCAAAGGTGTGTGCATGTTTGTGCAGGGGGAGAGCAGGTCTGGTGGAATTGTATGTAAATTAAACACATTTTAAGAGTTATTTCTATACTTTTTAAAAAGCCATGATGTGTGTTTAGTTCCTGGCTGGACAGTTCTTGTCAGGCCATTCCTGGGGGTAATAATCTCTAGCAATTATATTTTTCCCCCATGACACGGTGTATATTATTGCCTTTTTTTTTATGTACATTATGACTGTAAATTGGTCATTGTATAGAGTATATCTTTTGAATGACAACACATTTAACAGTGATTGTCCTGATCTTGTAAATAAAAGTTCCTCTTTGATGAAGTTCCTCTTTGTGGGTGGGAAATGGTGTTGGTGGAAGTGTGTGGGAATAAGCGAATTGTGAGAACAACAGAAATGGCTATGTAAAAACGTAGAACATTCAGATTTACCATTCGGCAGAAGACTGGGTGCACTGTCTTCGTGTTCCGGCTCTTCTAGCTGCTGGCGAAGTGAGAGAAGCTGCACAGTTGAAATAATTCAATCAATAAGGGGGTTGCATTATGCTGAATAGCGGAGAGACGGCATGATTGAAATTTCCATGCAGAATGTTTCAGCCTTCAAAATGAAAGTGTCAGACTTTTCCAGGTAAATACCCTAACAATGCGTGTTTGTTTAAAGTGCCTTTCCAAGCACTCCAAGGAACTGTATCAAATGGGTATGTAACAACATTTAAAAAAATAAAAACTAACATTTAGTCCAGAAGCACTGAGCAAACAAGAAACATCTGGAGTTTTGATTTAAAAGCATCCTAAAGCTGGCCTTTTTAATGAGGGCTTCAGTGACAGGAGAACCATCAGCTCCGTTCATTCCCACACGCAGTGCACTACAAAGGGCGTGGAGGCCGTTCTTGATCGGTTCATTTGGGATTCAGCCTTTTGACACCCGAACTCCTCTAAATTGAATTGGGGTTTATTATAAACTGGGTTATGGTATAAACAAGATGCAACGTGCAGCGGATTAGTGTGCGCGTGTAAAGAGCTCGTGCGTGGCGGACACGGCGCGTGAATAAGCGTGCGCGTGCGCGTGCGCAGCTCGCCGTCACCGCGCAGAGGACACGCGGACAACATCACGTCCATGTCACGTCCATGTCACGTCCCCGCGGAAAACCCGGTGAAGCATGAGCGGGCAGACGGAGCGGGAGAGCCGGGCCGACGGTCTGGATGTGGCCGTGCGGACAGCGCTCAGAGCCGGCCAGGTAGGACACGCACGAGCCGGATCATAGAACCCGCGCGAGCCGGATCATAGAACCCGCACGAGCCGGATCATAGAACCCGCGCGGCCCGGATCATAGAACCCGCGCAGCCCGGATCATAGAACCCGCGTTAGATAGTAAAACACCCGCCGAGCTCGGACTGCTGCCGTAAAAGCGGTGGGATTTCAGTTCCTCTTACAAGCGCACACGAATCGGAGACCCAAAAGTCGCTGTCATGTTTACGGATGAATAAAGTCACGCGTTTATCTATTAGACGAGACGCCAGTACTGCATGACCTTCACACTACTTGTTTCTTTCCCGTGCTATAAATAACCGTTTGCTTCTTCTGACAGGAGAGAGAATGTAAACAAGGGCAGGTTTCCAGTGCTTTCCTGTGCTTTCCTGCACACCAAACCGGGCAGCATGGCTTAAGGGACCTTGTTTATGATCAAGGGTCATGCAGAGACCCCATGTCGGAGTTCACTATATAGTGCAGGAGTTCAGGAGGTTTGGATCATGCCGATGTTTAATCATGCCTGAAGGCCAGTGCACTCCTGAAATCGCACAATGCATTGCAATAAAGTCCAAAATAATGTAGCCCAGAGGATGCAGAACACCCATTATGCAGGGAGCAGGGGTCGTTGTTATTCAAGCTTTAATTCAGTTCAATTCTGATTTGTGCAGCGCTTTTAACAATGGACATTGTCACAAAGCAGCTTTACAGAAATCCGGATGTAGATCTAGATCCCTAATGAGCA
>JAOUQW010000042.1:8378686-8389949 GCA_028565825.1 Olivaichthys viedmensis | reverse complement strand
GTGCCCTGACTACGAATATGGAATTACCTGTACTACGCCTGTCTGCCTGTGTTTTGACCCC
Organism: Olivaichthys viedmensis; assembly: GCA_028565825.1. Lineage (NCBI taxonomy): Eukaryota > Metazoa > Chordata > Actinopteri > Siluriformes > Diplomystidae > Olivaichthys > Olivaichthys viedmensis. The sequence continues at coordinate 8,389,888 of JAOUQW010000042.1, read as the reverse complement.
TGCTCTGTCTAACTACGATGATTTATGGATTACCCCTAAAATTAATAAACACACCGAACGTCCGCACTTGCGTCCTGCCTCTTCTCCCATGCTACACACGTTACAGATACCAGACATTTCTCCATGACTGTAACCGATCAGTTCTCCCCCGGGTCACAGTTTGAATAGCACTATGAAACTTTATCATTCTGCATTGTCTATACTCAATTAGTTACTAAATATCTAGGTTTATGTATTTTTGCCAGTCACAACATCTATTCCGTATTAATTTATGGAATAGTCTAAGGCTAAGCCAGTGCATGGCTTTGTACTCACGACTGATTTTCCCTTTTATTTGCTGTTATGAATAAAACACATTCTAATCAGAGTCAAAGCCAAAACGAACCATAAAAATGAACAATAAAAATAGTGCGGCTTGAAGGGGCCTGTAAAACATTGTGCAACAGTAAACCATTGTAAGAAGAATGACACCTTGGCAGACATAGCTTGGCAATGCGGATGACATAGTTTTAAGGTTTCTCCTGTGATTGGACTGCGATTACTGGTAGGTGTTAAAGTACGAATAGTAACACACATTATTACTTTTTAAAGCGCGGCATTACTCTTTTTCACACCAAGCTGATCTTAATGTATAAGAGATTTACAACATTTTTTAAATAAAAAAAGTTTTATATAAAGAAAATAAGATGAGACAATAAGAGGTTTTTTTTAGTATGTTTGCTCTGTTTATTACCACTTGTCTAGAGGACTCTGCAGTCTGCTACTGTAGAGGTTTTAGTCACAGGATTATTTACAAGCCCCTACTCTTAGAAGTGATTGTGGATAGGGTGCGTGTGACAGCTTGTTGACCCATGGGGTATTACCCGTGAGGGAGGAATGGAAGTGCTGCTTTCGCGTGTGTTTAGAGGAGTGCAGGTCTGCGCTGTGTCTGTGGTCTGGCTGTCTCTTTCATCCAGACACACTCCAACTCAAAGCCTTACTTTCACTCACACTCTGTGCAGTGGCCACTTTTTCATTTCGAGTGGCCAGTCATCACTAACAGCATTATTTGAGAGATGTGCTTTTTGCCCAAAAGGTGAATGTGGTAGGATTATCTAGACCTATTTAATTCAGAATTTTAGTTAATTAAAGCCTAATGAAGTGGCTTCACTTTGTCACAGAATACACTTAACCATCAGGGACCTGGTTTCATGATTTCATTTTCATATCCAAGTTGAGTAAATATTACTGCATTAGTTTGCTTTTAATTTACTTTCCTACACTACCACTGTATGTTTACTTCTAAAAAAAAAAAATGCATAGGTTTTTTTGTCCTTTCTTCACAGAGCTTAATTTGATTTATGAAGGCTGAATTTAATCAAAGGAGACACGTGCTTTTTCAGCCTCATCATTAAACTGTAATTTCAGTAAATAATCCACTATGCACTAAAATTTTCAGAAATATTTTAGATCTGGTTTTAAACCTCAAATAAATGGCAGAGGATATAACTCTCTTTGCACAGAGGAAATAAATATTCAATATTTTGGAGAAAACATTAAAGAAAAGTTAATATCCCCATGGAATTACCCGTGAAATAGGAAATAAAAGCGATCATCGATATCTTCCTAATACCTGGAATATACCTTGATCGTTATCGACCAGTGGTTTTATCACTATTAAATTTGTTATTTTTACTTATTGCATTGAATGGCAGTGTTTCTTTAAAGGTCTAGAGTTTTGTTTGGGGCTGGGTTTCTGTGCTGCGCTCAAAGTGCCACTGTATCATCATACTTTTACTGCGGAGGTGATAAACAATCATCAGCATCCACCCCTTGCTGTTTCCATGCATGCGTCCTATCACGTCATGAAGGTGTTTATGTATCAGAGAAGAAATCTTGTCCATTTTTCTCTCCTGTGCATGCCGTTTCAATTTGAGTTTTCTGAAAATGGCACGGCTCTAAACTCACACTGCGCTCAGCGGTCTTTGCATGACGAACGGCCTATAGGCTGCCAAAAACATCAGCGGTATGTTACTACTGAGAGAGGGGAAAAGAGAGAGAGGGAGCGCAGTCTGCAAGACAGGGTGTATTACTGGTGGATTATGGCAGCTCTTTCATTTAATGAGTAGACACAGAGGATCACATGAGTGTACGTTCACCCGGACAACAGGATTTCTGGATTTTCCCTCTGTATGAAAGACTGCCACAGGCTTGACCCAGTGCTTTTCAAGCCTTTATAACTCTATAATAATCATTCAATAACACTGCATGTTTTTTGGTTTTTTTGTAGGAATAGATGTAAGAAATGCTTTATGACTTTAAATTCAAAATAACCTCACAGCCACTGATTGTCTGTGGACACCATGTGCATCAGTGTCCCATGTTTTATTGAACACACCTGTGTCTCTCCTCCAGGCCACACAGGACGCTTGCTGAAATCCCTGTGCTTCACCAGTTTGACCTTCTTGCTGCTGCACATCATTTATCAGATCACCATCAACAGCCTGCTAGCAGGAGACAACATCGAGCCCAACTTCAACTGTAAGTACCTGCCCGGTTTGACCTTCTATTCCAGCTCTTTCAAATGCTCACTCCATGTTTACTGCAGCACCGTGCTGAAAAAAGAGACACTGTGGTGTAATAAATGCATTTAAACCTGAGCTCATCCTGACCCTGATCCATCCAGAGAGCTGAGGGGCACCTGGGCTTGGCCTTGTGCAACTAACCTAAGGTCAAAAACACTCATCTGGATCATGTTCCCCCTGACGCGAGGGGGCTTTATCAGAATCCCCAAGAGCGACTGTGTGTTTATCCATGCAGCGCCGCTCACAACTGGCACACGGTGCTATCCACGCTCTCCGAGCAGCTATAAGCCACAACATCTGTGCACAAGATGGGGAATCAGCACATAATGAACAGAAAAGTGCCCGAACCCAGCAGAAGTATTCAGATGCAGAATGTGGAGTTAAGGTTGTCTGTCTTGTGTCAATGTGCCGTCATAAAAATGTACAAATGATGACGGGGGCCCTTGCCTAAACATTGAGTTTTCATCAGAGACCCTCGCAAAATATTTATTTTGCTTCTCGGTGTGAATGGTTCTTCGGTGACATCAACGTAAATTGTACACTTGGTCTAGATGGGGAAATGCTCTTCCGTTGTAAACTTCTGTTAAGGGCCCCTTTTCACAGAGAGTTTGTTTGACTGTGATTTAAGTTAACCGCCAACTAATTCACAAGAAAAAAAAAAAACCTTCTGTTACATAAAGCATATATCTAAACCCCAATACTTTATACTTCCATTAAAATTGATTGTCCTTGCCAGATAATCGCACCAAACATCATCTAGATCTGTAAAGCCCACAATGCTTTGAAATGCACAAAAAGGTAATAGCACGGACCCAAGTGGGAATTGCGCTAAAAGCAACATTGTCTCACTCTTGCAAATCTGTATGAGAGGTTACGAAGGTTAAGGTTAGGGATAGAGGCGGGGGCTTAGCGTTCTTAGCCTATGTTTGTTCAAATATATGCACATTTTTCATTAGATCTCTAAAAGTGGCACATCAATCTTGAGTAGTGTAAATATTCCCAGGTGTAGATGTTCATGATACCTGATGCACCAGAAAATTGAATGATTTAATTCAGACTGAAAAAAATGATCACAATGAGGAATTGGATCGAATTACTTTTCTGTCTGGTCAGACTTAGTCTAACTGAAGCCAAGTATGTGGTAAAGGACCAAGCTGGTATATGAAACGTTTTATATGTTCTAATGGAGCTCCAAAGATTTTTATATCTGTCGCAGGTTTATGAACATTATCAAGGCGTGCTGTCAGATCTTAGGCCACCTTTACGCAATTCTTTCACATAAAACGCCATGTGAAGTCAATTATGAATGAAAAATATAGAACATGTCACAAAAGGGGTTTATGTTGGATGGACAGAATGCACAGATGAGCACTCACTGGTAGAGCAGTGTTGTTGCAGGTGATTGTAGATAGTGCGAAGGTAGACACACATGCAATCATGGACACAAATCAAACAAATCATAAAGCTGTCTTGCTGTGACTTCGAGCAGGTCAGAGGTCAGGTCTCTGGGCAGAAATGAGCATTTTTGCTGGAGAACATACATCGGGCAGCTGTGCCAGGCCAGCGTGGTGTACGGCACACTGTGTGCCTATCCTGTTTTTTCCCTTTTTTATTGTTGTCCTTTGCACGCTCTAATTCTATACAATCTCTCTGTCTCTCTGTCCTTTTCTCAATAAGTATTTATATTAATCAGGAACTTTTGCATGAAAACATTTAGATGTTGAACATCTACACCTCTAAGCTTAACGTAAACTAGTTTTTGGTGCACATTCCTGTGCAATGCGATCAGTTCCAGAAACTGTCTAGCAAGTTTCACATGCTTTTTGAAAAAGACATATATTTTAAAGGGTATAGTCAGTGATTTTGGCAGACGTTAGCTGAAGCTAGCTGTTTTGAGACTCAAAATTCAAATAAATACAGTCCCTCCTTTCAGTTCCCTCCAAAGCCACGACCCAAAAACACTACTGTGACAGTAGTAGACAGGAGTTTTCTGAATTGATATACAACATGATTTACAGGCAAGTAGAGATGCCTCCTTGTTCTGATTAGCTGGATGTTGGTGGTCCACATCTTTTGTTTTTTCTCCTGTTTACAGAGCCAGGGTGCCACAGAGACCAGTTCTTCTCCTTTAAGCAGATATTTTAGTGAAGCTGCCAGAATGTGGGGAAAACTTTAATATTACAAAAAGTGTTCTGACCTAAAATCACTGACCCCGACTAATAAACAGCAACATGAACCAGATGTGACCTCTCCTCCATCTAGCATTAATATGTGATGTCTCTTAAATTACTCACATTCTGGACTTAGTGTACGTTATATAAAGTTACAGTTTTGCAAATTAATGTTAACTCTCTTGAGACAGAAATGTCCACCTAAAAAGTTGTCCAAATAATATGTTTAATAAATTGTGCTATGATTGGCAGGCAAACTCAGTGAACCCACTATATTAGTTCATGCACTACCGTTGAACCCAGCAGATTGACTTTATCAGCTATGTGTAGTAATAACAAATGAACAGAAATGTGGTGAAGACTTGCAATGGAAGTAGAGCATGTGTGCACATGCATGCTTATACACACATACACACACACCTACACACACACACACACACACACACACACACACGCACACACACACACACAATCACACACTGGACACATTGTATTCTAGTTTTTTTTTTTTTTTCCTTACTGAAATGCATTTCACACATTCAAAACTTAATTAATTAATTGCATTAAATAAAATTAAAAAGCAATGGATAACTATTGTGTTCTATTTTTCCTGTCCCAGAGTCAAGTGGTCTGTTTCTTCTCTTGGCATTTCTCAGCAGTGCTTCACACCTGAAGGGTAGCATTCCTCTTTTATTGCTGTCTGATGCCATTATCCTATTCATAGCTCTTCTCCGGTTTCACCCAAAGTTTCCCAGTGTAACTTCAGTCAGTAAATGAAGAAAAAACTGGTTTGGTATTTATAGGTGTACAGGTGATTTATAGGTGTAATAAGAACTAATAAACCATAGCAGATTGAAGGTAGGAACCTATTAAAAATACATTGTGTGGTTGCATAATTGTCAGCTTATTGCATTAAGTTATGAGTATACAATACTTCATGCAAACTTATATATTCCCCCCTCCCCCCGCCTTTTTTCCCCAGTGTGTTCAGAAACAAACAAAAAGGGCTCTGAGACAAACAGGCCTCTGTGATTGTTTGACATTCAGGCACCATTTCCTTTGGTCTTGGTCAGCAGTGGCCCCAGTGGGATGAGTGACAATCTCAAATCAGAACCCAGCTGGACTCACCATGGCTTCCATTTGACCCAATTTGTTTAAAATGGATCTGGTGCTGGTTATATTCACACAGTTTGATATAATGAGGTACACATATACGCTCATCCCAGTATAGTAGAGAAGCTGTGAGCCTGGTCTGTCCTCTCCCACACACCGTAGAGAGGAAGTGGCAGCTGAGCTGCAAACGATATCTGGAAACAGCTGGTGTTTGGACAAACCGCATTAGACATACACATGGCCAGTGCTAATATAGGGTAACAGATTCTGTCATTTTTAATCCTGTATTAAACAAGTTAGTGTAGTTATTAGTAGTCTGACATTAAAAATATTTCACAAACACACTTGTTTGCCTTGTGGGCAGTATGCTGAAAAGTTTACATGTTTGGCTTAAATTTAATTGAAAAAAAAATAGTATGGTGAGAACTAATTATTTTTGTCTAATTAAATGATTCATCTAAAGTAGGTCCCTAACATACAGAAACTGACTTGTGCAGGCTGTCAGATGGTTTTATTCAGGATGTGCACGTGACATTTACTCACTTTCCAATTGTTCTTTAAGGTTTCCCTGTACCTCTGAATGAGACTAGTGTTGAAAAGCTTCTGTCTCTTACCAACAAACTAATACGTGTAGTGCATAGGCAATAACTTAACACATTTATTTGAATCATGCCCTACTTATCACCAGCTTCATCTCCTGTCTCCTAACATCATTTAACTTATCTTTAAATCTCTGTATGATGTTAGATGGCAAACTCGTGCCAAAAATGACATCTCCCACCCAATAGCTGTTGGCAGGGGATAAATTTCAGCTAGTTGTCAAAAAAATAAGAGGCTGTGTGCTTTAGCCATGCGTCCCTCTGAGCTGGGCTGTGGTGAGGTGGAGGAAAACAAGCGCTCTTTCTGTGGAGGAGAGCTAGGGGAAGTTTAGAGATGAACGGATTTGAAAAATGACTCCCCATGCTCAAAGGGAGTGTTGTGGCAAGAGGTGAGTTCATGCACGAAGCATTCCCAATCGGTCAATAAACCAAACGGGCCAAAAACACTCTAAAATCTCCTGTTCATTCTATTAAAGTGTTAATATTGCAATGAAGATGAATCCACTCATAAGAGTCGAAGCGGTCATTTTTACAAAGTATACGATTAGGTTTCAAGGGGTAAACAATATAAAACGTTGTCACACCTTTATATTTTTTGGTGGTTAAGAAGAGTTTTGTGGCTAAATGTAATTTATGGTGGTAATAGTTATGTGTTTATATTTATATGGTAGAGGAAATGTTAATTGCTTGCTTTATGTTTCGATGTAAAGCTAGTTTAGGTTTCGGTTGACACTTTGTCGACACCGTGTCGTCATTTTCTATGTAGAAGTTACAAGAAATTGGTTATGTAATTAGTCGCTATGCAGTTAGAATTGAGAAGGTTCTAGTGGGCGGAGCCAAAACACTATATACAGTATGTTTACTGTAATTATTCAAATCGATTATACGACATTGTTAATCATGGCTATTTTGGTTTGATGTGGTTGTTTGTATAGCAGCTGTGCAACTTGGCTAACATGTAACTTGGCTAGTATTAAAATGTTTTAACTCAACCATTCAGCTTTTACAGTGAGCTTGTATAATTATAATGTTCTGCACGCTATTATAGGGTTTGCTTGTCAGTGAGGCTCCATCTATAAGAGCAATGCATAGCAATGTAAAATGGTTCCTATGGTCTTAAGGTCCAGAGTTCTCAGCTGGTAAACGTTTTTGTGGCAGCCTAGCGCAGTTTTACACATCTTCAGCCAATCTGAAACGCTTATTTTGGAATGTGAAAGCATTTTTTGTTGAAGCCCACTAATAAGGCATCACTAGGTCGCCCACCTCACTGTGACCTCCTGATGTGAATTAATAAGCCATTGTTCGCCTGTCTGGAGCTTGTACGAGCTACAGAAGCTTTGTCCTGATGCCAGAATACTGACTTTTCAACTGTCCCCATGCTGAATAGCTGCCAGTAATAATAACGATCTCCCAACGTGTTCTGGTGTGTCGTCAACAATTTATGAAAACGCACACGATAAGAATCATCTACCCCAGGATGTGCAACCCACATGCTCTAAAAATACGACTGCACTCTAGCCCATATTTTTTACATGAAGCCTTCTAACAAAGGCCAGATTTAAATCATTACCACGCGAGGTCAGGGTAATAATGTAGTACTGAAGTTGCAACTCGAAAGGGCGGAGTGATAATGGATAGAATTTCATTCACAGAGACTCCAGTAGCCTGTGCAGACATTTACAGTTAACAGTCTTAACACTCTCCAAAATGTACAAATACATAGCAGACCTGTTTTTTTTGTTGTTGTTTTTTTTTTTAAAGAAGTTATTAAAAGGTTTGGTTTTATTCTTGTCAAGCGAGTACAATATTCACAATATTAAGTGACATAATTTGGTTTTCCTAGATGCACATTGGAATATGCATCTGAAAAGATTATACCTCTTTAAAGGCGTAATATGGCGTGTAGAATGCAAAGTATTTTTAGCCTTCAAATCTTAAAGCTTGTCTATCTCTGAAATTCAACATTACCTTTGTGAAATTAGGTATTTTATCCTTAGTTGGAGTGGGATTAAATTGAGATGTCCGAATGTGTGATATTTTAGTGTTTAGTTTTCTCCCCTCTGCTTGTTTTTCTCTCGTTCTATGAAAAGTCTGGTCTCAGTAACACTTTTTTTTTAACTGCACTGTGTGCTGAGCTTTGGCATGCACAGCTTGCTGGTAGTGGCTGTGTTTCAACAATCGGAAACCACTCGTTTTCTGCAAGGGATTGGTTTTAGTACAACTACGCCGCAGGTGCCTTTATAAAAATAATTTCTGAATTGCTTGGTATTTGGGCAACAAAAGTGTACAATTTCAGGGAAAGTCAGAGACCGCCCAGTTTATTTATTTCTCATTGTACTTGTACAGTACAGTGTGGCATTTTTCAACACTTTGAACAGTCTCACGCACCAACTAAACCTTTTTTTATTTTTAAAGAAATCCATTTATTTTCCAAGGAGGCTCAATGAAATCTAAATTTGAGACACACACACACACACACACACACACACCTGACAAAACACCACTCTTCAGACATCAAGAAACAAGGAGAGTGAAAAAAACAGAGAATGGTACAGAAATTATAGTTATAGATTGGCGTTTGTTAGACATCTATGCAGGATCAGATTTGCATGGATAGTTGCAAAAAAGTTATAGGAGCCTGGAGAAAAGCGACAACAGAAAAGAAGAAAATCACTGTTTGCCACAACCCACCATCATGCTGTAGATTAACTCTGATCCAAGTTGTTTGAGAGAACTTAATAATCACATTTCATAGACGTTGAATGATGTAATTTACTCGCCTCAGAAAGCTTCTTTTCCACATAGATGCAGATCTTTTACTGGTATTTCTTATCATAGCTATGCATTACGAAACTGTGCGTGCAAAACACTAAAAGCCAATTCACACTGAAAGCATTTCTGAAGAGTTTTCTCATGCCTGTCTCACAGAACAGATACACCTACAGATATGCCTATCCTTACGGTACTAAATAGGCTAACATGAGACCAGATGTGAGCAGTAGTACATGTACTTTGGGACCACGGCTGAACACATAAGTTAATTGGATGACTGTAACATCTTGAACTAGTTTCACATTACTACGTCAATGCATTACAATGTTAAATAATTACACCAAATATTTATGTATGGGTTTTTTACCAATTACTTAGGTTTAAGACTAAATGAGAACAATGATGAGAAGTAAAATGAATGTGACATATATCTCTGCAGATTGTTTGCAGAAGTACAGCAGAATGATTATTTGTTTATTATTTCATATTATGATAAATGATTTACTTATACATAAGAAGCCTGCCTACTTTGTTTTCAGATCTGGAGCTGGTCGCCTATGATGAGGTTCTTTAATTGTTAAGTTGTACAGTGCTTTGTTATGCTAAGTCACACACATTTTCTGGGCTCAGGAGAGAGAGAATATAAGTACAAACTCTGATTTTCCAGGCTAGACAGCCAAAGATTGTAGGTGCAAGATACAGAGTCGAACCTTAAGCACACAGATCGGAGATTGGAGTTGAGTTCCTGTAGAAACCAAAACCTTGAAGTTCCACGCAAACTGACCAAAAGGTGCACGCAGCACCGATAGAAAAACATTGGTTGGACGTTGCACTGGTATTTTACCATGTCACTGAGTAAATCTTGACTCAAGCCTTTGCATTAATGAAGAGGGAACGAGTCCAAAGTCAAGGTACCGCATGGATCAGGTTTCAGCCCTGCTTAAAGTTTTAATGCTTCTTTGAGAAACTGCACTATGTAACGCTACGAAAAAAGAAAAGAGACACTCAGAGAGAGTGAGAGAGAAACGTCATGTGCTGTGCATGTGTACATGATTTCAGCTAAAGTAAATCATCAATGAACCTCTGAGAACACATATGCACTTCATATATATTATTGTTGTTAAGAACAATATACAATAGAAACCTTAGAATCTTTAAAGCCCTCATGTCAGATGGCGAAATTAAACAAATATAGGTAGCTTGCTTTTCTATGTCACAGGTGTCTGTCATCAGTCCAGGGCAATCTCAGTGTATGATACATATGTTGCTTTTGGCACACACTGGTGGCACAGGGACGAATGTGCTTTTCAATACCACACCAACACGGTGAAAGTAGATATATGCAGGTTTTAACACCCTACACCTGTCATCAAAATGCAATATATCTAAACAATACTTTTGTCCACACATTTGTTTTCTGTGACGCTCGTCTGATGAACTGAGTGCCAAAACATCGTCAAGATTATAACACGTGTTGTTTCGCCCTGACTTACTACTCTGAAGGTTTTCAGTTTCCCAGGTCATTGGTAATTGAATGTCTAGTAGTAACTAGACATTCAATGACCAATTAGTAACTAGACATTCAATGACCAATGACCTGGGAAACTGAAAACCTTCAGAGATATCTGTGACACTTATTTAAACTAATAAACAAGAAGTCCAGCGCCACACAGCGGCATTAATTAAGTATTTCAGTGCCCTTTTCCTGTTTTGACATGAAGATGTTTACAGGATTGCAGGCCACTGAACTGCAGGCCAATTCACTATCAAATTGTGCTCACAATTATAAACGAATTAATAGCATAAAGGAACACGCCATTGTTTTTCAATCTCTACCGCATTTGTAGCGTATGTGCAAATAACAGAGACAAGAATTTCCAAGTTTCCTTGTACTGAGAACACCTATTTACTCAAAACTCACTTATGTTGGAAGTCTAAGGACAGGTGTTGAACTCTAACAATAATGATTAATATATGTGAATT
>JAOUQW010000042.1:8364926-8377416 GCA_028565825.1 Olivaichthys viedmensis | reverse complement strand
TACAGAATTCGCTTTTCAGTGTTTTATTGTTTCATTTTCATTGGTTTTCACAGTTATTTCAGTGGATTCAGCTGCGTCGCTCCTATTCTCTAGATGCATTAGGGCCTCCGCTCGCGCGGGCTGTGTGAAAGCTCTAACCTGTTAACACGAGCGCCGAAATGAAAAGCAACACTTTCCGCGTCGCTCACGCCATGCAGAGGGAGTATGTGTGAAACAGGCCTAAGTGCAATCACATTTCAAAACCGTCAAGGCCTTCAACATTGGCCAGAAATAATTAGGAAATGTACAGTACCAGTCAAAAGTTTGGACACACCTGTTTTCTTCAGTTTTACTATTTACTACTATTTTAGAAGAGTAATAAAGACTTTATTATCATTAACACTATGAACACAGTGACCAAAAAAAGTGTTCAACAAATCAAAACTATTTTAGAATTCTTAACAGTGTTCCTGATGAAGCTTTACACACTTTCGACATCTTCTCAACCAGCTTAATGAAGGAGCTTCACCCAGGAGGCTTTTTCTTAAACTTCCCAAATAGGCCGAGCGACTTGTCTGCTTCTCCTAAGTAAAACTATGTGTTTGGGAAAACTATTTAATTTTAAGTAAAAAATTTAAAAAAAAAAAAAAAAAAAAAAAAAACCATTTTGATTCAGAAATAAATGTACACATGGGCATTAACCTCATTATTTACATTTGTCTTAGAAGCAAATTTCAACTATAAGCCTTTTATCAAAATGTCTTTAAGACAATGAAAAATATGTAGTTAATCTAGTGTGTCCAAACTTTTGACTGGTACTGTATATCAACCTGATCAGCAATTAATTAATTGCGTTATTGTTTTATTAACGCGTTAAACATTTCAAATTAATCGCAAAAAGTTAACACGTTAATTTTGACAGCCCTAATGTGAATATATAATGCGAATTCAAAACTACAACCATTACACTCTAACAATAAAGGTCTGAGACAGACATGAGAGAAAATCGTACCAAAGCTGTTCTTATGGAGTTTTATCCAACTTTCCAACACTGGAGCAATACAGTTAAAAATAATTCCGGTTATTTACGCTTTTCCCAAAGAACTTTAAGTTGTGTTAATTACGTTGGTAACTCATAACCACTGAAAAGCCTCTTAAAAAGACCTCCGTGAAGCTGGCACCCTATCAAAAAAGAAATAGAGTCAGACTTATGTCAATCGTTTCTGCTGTGTTTGTGCTGATTTGTGCCGCAAAAATGATTGTTTGTTCTGGTTTGCGTTCTGAGATATTATAACAGCTATATTTCAATGCAAGTCTATGGTCGAGAGTGATGTCACAGTGCATTAAACCCCACTCAAATCAAAACCAAACCAAAAATCTAACCAAATTACTGTCATGCGTTTTTTGTGCTGTACAAAAATAGTTTGTGCCTGTTTGATTTTTTGACATATTACACATTTAATTCACTGTGACATCACTCTCGGCCATTGGCTTACCTTGATTATATAATACTATAAAAATATCTCAAAAACCAAATTGGCACAAACAATAATTTTACGGCACAAATCAGCACAAACAAATGACATAGGTTTTATTTCATTTCTCTTTATATGGGGTGACAACTTCACGGAGGTCTTAAAAAGTAGTCCCATCTCTAAAGAACTAGAGCCTAATTTCCAAACACCTTTGTGTTAGATAAAGATTAGATTGAAAAAAATATTATTTGAAATGCTCAAGAACCAACTGAAATTGTCTGTCCATTGCTGTTGGAACGCATGAGGTTAAAATCAGCCATTCTCAGACCCCCCACTGACTGCTCAGAAGGCCTGTGAGTGTGCATGTAAACACACATTTCTGGATACTCACTCACACGGAGGTTCAGTATAATGAAGAGACTCCATCATAGCAGGAATGTATGTCATGTGTGGACAGCTTGCTTCAGTGATTTTATTCTCTCGATCACATTTGAGATCATTATGCAGAAACCGTGGGGAAGGAGGATGAAAATTGGGCTCATTCCAAACGTACTGAATTTTTTATGCATGGCCTCCTGTGAGATGACAGCTTGCCGCTGAGTTGTGAGGCTGCACTGCTCCCATAGTATGGGGTGTACTTTAAAACACATGCTTTCTATCAGTGAGATGTTGTAAACGAGGTGTGAATACATTACATACAGTGTATATATCTTGTATGCCTTTTTGTACAGCACTTCCAGGATCTGATGGAGTACTCAGAAGTAAATCCTCCCTGTTCTCAGGGTGCTCTGCAAACTGGTTTAATTGGTCATTTTCTATCAAACGATAATGCTGAGTTGTAAAAAGTTAGTAGATAGAGTAGATAGTTAGTAGATAGAGATTTCTGTGGGTCCCCCTCCATTTGTGGGCCCCTAGAATTGACCTCATCTTTCACCCAACTAGCAATGTCCCTGTATACAGTAGATCCATAGATATACTGTATCTATACTCTATACTGTTGTATACTGTTACATCTCTCTATATTGTATATTCAGTAAGCTACTTTGTGTCTCTAAATCCTTCTGTTTTTTTCTTCCTTTTTGCAGGTTCATCATGGGAGAAATCAATAAGACAGCTGGGGTTTGAAAGGTAGGAGTGTGTTGCCTCCAGATTATAAATTCACTTGGACATAGTTTACATGTGAATGATGACAACAGAGAATTTATTGTTTCCTTTGATCTGCTTGTTTTCATTGGAGACAACATTTTCTTTGCCACAACAAGCCTGAATATTAGACCGAAGGTTAGTTTATCAAGTCATGAAAATAGAATAAAAGAACATTTACATTTGCACATGCATTTATTTCTTTGACAAATGCTTTTATCCAAAGAGAGGCAGAATCCAATCCAAGCACAGAGCTGTTAAAAGAGCTGAGAACTTCTACTAATTTAGCAGACACAAGTGTAAGATGGTTGTCGGAAGAATAGAGAGCAATACAAATTAACACACACATACACACACACCACACACATACACACACACAATATCTTCGAAGTTGAAGAAGACTAACTTGCAGTAGAGGGCCAAGTAATACACATAACTATGAGCAACACGGGCCATTAATCACATCAACAGATAACAGCACACAAGATTGTGCAAGATCTTCAGATAGGATTTTTGTTACAAACATGTCCATGCACACACACTAGGAGAGTACAGAGGGCACACACACACAGTCAGAGGGAAAGTGCTAAGATCCATGCAAACACACTTGCTGACATTCTCAGAGCTGAGTCTGAAGGTTGTGAGGGAATCTGCAGAGTGAATGAAGCTGGGCAAGTCATTCCACTATTGCCGAACCACAATTATTATCATATACAGGAGTGTACAGTATAATGAAATGTAATTTAGCTAGCCTCAGGTGTAAACATATAACACGTGTTAGTGCAAAATGACATTGGACATTAAGTGAGTAGCATACACAAGTAACACAGTGACAAACATTTTAAACAGTTTTTAAACAGTTAACACATTACGAGAAACAGTTTTAGGGCATTGTGCAGGTCTAGTCCAAGGTTACTGGAATCTGATAAGTAAAAAGAGTTTGGTTTTAGGCACGCGGTGGTGGTATCATCAGGCGCCATTCACTCACAGCCTGTAAAACCAGTTTAAGGCATAAACAGTTTAAGAGATAAAGACATAACTGTTGTGTCCAGCGTGATGATCACAGACATTGCCACTTCTGGTCTAAAGCCTGGAGAGGATTTGTCATGCATTGTCTAACCGCTGTGGAAATGTGCAATAATTAATCAGGCAAATAACATGTTAAAATGGGCCTTTGAGTGTTTCAGATTCCAGCCATAACAATGAGTACAACACAGACTCTTTCTTTTCTACACTCAAGATAATTGTGATAATTGTGCTGGCATAATTGGTCTGTTGATTGTGTTTGATTTTGCTGCTACTCACACTACCATTTCTCTAATGTAATTAACTTGAGTAGTGATGGTTAGATGAACTCACTGCTTTAAAGGTAAACAAAGTTAGATTAGGAGATGAAAACAAAATACCTCCGCTCTAGGCACCATTTAACAAAGGCACAGACTGCACTCATTTATTTTACAAAATCAAAGTACGCCTCTGAACTGAGCTCTCAGAGATGAATAGCAGCAGATGACTGTGATTAAATTTGTCTTTAGGACATGCCAGGTGGCACTGTTCAAACCAGGTTCACCTTCATTTCTTATCTTGATAATCATGTTTGCTGTCCTGTTATTATTATTTATTATTGGTAATATTTGCCTGGCCGTGTGTCTGTGGGCCACCATGAGCAGCTGCTGGGGCCTGCAGCGTCTCGGCCATGATGGCGGCTGTCTGGCTTCCCCCTGTTGAGAAGTGGGAGATGGATGGGGAGTTGGTAAAGAGAGGGAGGTGACTGATGATTCTGATGAATGCCAGTCAGCCAACGTTGTCTGAGAGCTGCTTGGTGAAAGATGGCCTTCACTTACACTTGGGCTGTGCTGAGCGTGGGGCCTCAAGACCTGAGAGCAGACAGAGAAACATTTCATTATACGCTTTCAAAAAATAATTTCAGTGCACTGTCAAGCATTAACCAGGTACTTTGGTAATCTTTGTTTGCTGTAGTAGCAATTTGCAGCTACATGACATGCTACTTATCTACTTAGCCATTGTTGCATTTTAGTTACTAAGATGACCGTTGTAGGCATCTTAGTCACCTAAGTGCATCATAACATGTGAAAAGAATATGAAGTAGGATTGTTTGATATGTCCTCTTCATTAAATCCATTAAATGTTTTATGCAGTACAAACGTGAATGTTTGCTCATCTGATGGCAGTAAAAAATTCACAGTAATTTTATACCTAATTAATATTCAAATGCATTCAAATACTAATAATTTTAAGTAACTGAAATTCGAATGCATTTTTTAAAGGTATTTGACAGCCCTACTAGAGATGTTTGGCCCTTCAGCAAGCTATATTTTGAAAATTGCCTTTTTCCTGTTTTTTTGGCGGTTCTTAGACTATAAGGAGTTGCAGCATCGCTGAGAAAATGTGAAATCTGTACCTAGTGCTGTACGTGCAGAGTTATTTAAATGCATCTCGTGTGAGGCACTCGCTTGCGCAGCGTGTTAATTTCAGCCGTGGGCCAATCACAGTGAGTTATTTAAATGAATATCTTGTGTGACATAGATAAAGTCAGTGATTTATAACGACTTTTAAAAATAGGGAGAGTTTTTGTTCCAAACCGCATACTATCATTTTAAATAGTATGTTATTCCACTATATGAAGTAACAGTTTGTGGCGCACTATTTACACATATTATTTAGTACGCTAGTATGCAATGTGGGTACTTTATTGATAGATGTAAATGTACTTAAGATTTATTGATACAAATTTGGGCACTACAGTAGCCAAAGAACAAGGGGGTTGCAAGTTGGTAATTATTGTATAATGAGATTGTCCTATTATTCTATTGTTCTATTGCTCTGCTCAATATGGTGTTACTGACCAGACACCTGTAATTTGCTTGTCCATTGAAAAACACCAATTGTAGAAGTATAATATAGACCATATGCCCATAGACTATGAGAAAATAATCTTAAGAGTTTGATAATTAGATAACATTCATGTCCATATCCCTAAATAAATCAGCAAGGGAAAAGATGTTTCCTTATGTATAAAGAACATCCTCTGATCCTCTTATCTCTGTCTGTTTATTTACATGCCCTGATGCAAAAGAGGAAAATCCCTTTATTTATTGTTCCTCTTTTAGCCTTATTGGGTAGCTGCTTGTTTAAAAAAAAAACACCAGATAACTAAACAGCCTGGGGCTCTTAGAATCTGAATCTTAAAATGGGTTCCCATGAATGTTGATCCTCTGAATAAGTACATGGGAATACAGATTTTTACAGTCTCTAGTAAACAGCTGTGCACAAGGCAGGCTACTGTTAAACATAAATCGGTCTCACCTAGTCGACTCTAAACTGAGCCTTTTTATTGAGGGGAAAAATTTAGCGATTTCTTGGTGCGGTTTCCTTTCACATTCAGATAAGAGGCATTTGATGCTGAGGCATCTTAAGATCAGTCAGGCTTTTGTATATTCTGTTGTTTGATTGTCGATGCATTTCTGCTAATCATATCAGCATTTCCTCTCTTGTTCTGAAGTCTGCAGAACAGGTGTATGTTATCAGTTTCCTTCAATTTTAGAATTTTGTGCAATATCTTCAGACAGGCTTATTTTTTCACAAGCATATTGCACTGTCTAACAAATAAATAGGACCCAGTCAATTAACGTTATTTGTTATTCAGCTCATCAAAGGTGTATATGCATTCCATATTTATTCCTGTTGTTTTTTATAAGGATTACTAAAACAAATTTTATTGTCACAGACATTGTCACGTGTACGCTGCCTCGCATGGCGGTGCGGGAATGTTGGCGCGGTTGCCATGAAGATGGCGCCACGCGCTTTTTTGTATGTACTGTTCCTGTCCTGTGCACGCCCTCGTTACGTCATTAGTGGTGTCACCTGTGTTCCAGCTGTTTTATGTCAATTTCCCTTGATTGTGTTTGTATAAATATCCCCACTGTGTCTGTGTCCCATGTCATCGATTGTGAATGTCATGCTGTTTTGTAGTTCAATATTTGTTTGTGTTTCATTTTAAAAATAAATGTGTTAATGTTGAAACGGCTCGCGCCTTTGTCCTCCGTCTCGCCGCTACACCGTGACAGACATTCAATACTTCCTAACAGAAGATCATTATTCTAGAAGTCAGTTATAGTTGATTATAGGGGATACGGGATTGTTGTTTATGAAATAATAATAGAAGAACCCTTAAATGCCGTGTCAAAACAAATCTGATACATTGCCTATTTAAATGTGACTGGTGCAGAATTAATTAGCCTTGTTTTTCTTGAACCGATGATAAAGGTTATTAAAACACAAGGGAGATTGCAACAGACACTTCCTTATCCTCAATGCCGTGTGAGCCCTGAATCGTAGCACTGTGCTGCATGTTGCCTTTGGACCGAAAAGCAACCAAAAGCCTCGGTGGCCATTTCTGCCCAATGTATTTGGACGGTTTCTTATTTGCTGTGAAAATTATTAAGCAGTAAAAGCCGTGCTCAGAGATCTTTAATAGGGATTAGCGGGAAGTGAACATGGCGTTAATGCTGAAATTCGTACTTGCCAAACCAATTATCATATTACCTTAGGCAGAGGAGAAGCTTCCTAAACTTGAGCTTATCATAATGTGAAGTTCTGCTGAGTCTGGAAAATAAGTAAAGTTGTGGTGATCTGGTTATTTACTTACATGAACTAAACAGGATGACTGAAACAAGTAGTGCATTGTGATGATCAGTGATCCATCCTTCACTTTCCTTCCTTTAGGCCCCTTGAACCTTGTTAAATATCTATGTTTATGTGTTCATGCCAAAAGAGGGTGCCTGAGAACCTCAAAGCTAAAAAATTTGAAAAACGGGGTGTGTTTGTGAGCTGTCAGTGTCCTAAAGCAGGCCGCTGCGTAACACTGTGGCTTTGCCGGCATCACTGACTCACTCTGTAAACAACAAGGCTAAATGATTGAGACTTGAAGCAGGCCAGGCCTCCATTTTCTTAGGACAGATATGGGATAAACAGGGCAAAGTATACCAGGAAGTTGGAATCATGTTGCATAAATCTGAGCTAGATTAAAACCAGGCTTGTGTTGGGATTAATCCAAATCTCAATCTCAAGGCAAGCTTTCTATGTCATGAGTAATATATTACTCATGACCTGTAATTAATACTCTACTGCATGGTAAACGCTCTTGCTGGTTTGACAAGACAAAGAATACATAGGCTTTTACGTAGAAAATTCAAATATGACTGACTTGCATACACTAGACAATTTATGAAAATATTTGAATGCCATTTATGTATCAAAATTAAAATGCAAAGCGTGGAATACCATGCAACTACGTCTATAAACGTATAGGAAATAAACAAGCTGACTAAGCTAGTGGCAGAGCTGGAATGGGCAATTTTGTGCAGATTATTTCTCCCTGAGGATTTAGCCTGTTGGTATACAATCCGGGAACAGTCGTTGTTGCGTGTGTCTCTCCTGACAGCGGAACAACTGGTAGCCTTGCATCCGTAAGACGACAATTACTGAATGTCAATTAATCCCATTAGTGTTTCCACATCTAAGCAAGCAATCAGGTTTCAAACTAATTGGGAGGGAGATCAAATAAGAAATAATCCCTCATCAGTGCTGACACTGATTGATATTACATTGCCAGTTACTAAGTTAATAAGATTACTTATTACTGCCATATTATTAAGTTATTCATCTTAAAGCATATTATTCAGTAACTACTATGAATTATTCAGTAAGTACAATGAAACTAATAGGAAAGGTATGTAGTTACAAGAGTGAGGAATGTAATTTTGTACCCGCTGACGGGTTCTGGGAGTTTAGGGGTTAAACTTTAGGGCAAAGAACCACTTTAAATCAGCAACAGACTAAGCAAGAGGTAAGCTGTGTCACCGAAAAAGTTTCAAAATTACTTGTGAGATTTATGGCTTTCATAGTATTCCTGTATTTCAGCATAATTTACGATCAGTTTTTGAGAAATCACAGCAGAAGAAACTACACTTTATTTAAAGATATAAAACATTATTTTATCTCATATTCTCAGTGCTGCTACTGCAGATGTTCCCTGAATGTTTTCTGTCCATAATTCACCTACATTAATTGCTCCTTCCTTTGAGGGCGTGACCCAGATTGACTCCTAGAGAAATCTTTGACCCATGTTCATCAGACCCATGATCTGGCTGCTCATATGTTTTTGTCTCTTGTGCATGCAAATGTGCAGCCAGGATAAGTGTTAACCAAAGACCCTGAGAATGTCAGTGGAGGAAACTGGAAGAGACTGGCTCCGGCTTGCTTGCCAAAGGGAAGCTGTAGGTAGGCGGGCTCTGTTACCATGTGGCCAGGAGACTGGCACCAGCTTTAGAGCGCTGACATGGTGGGCTCCACAAATTAATGCTTTGAGAGGAATATCCTACTGCTTGGCATTGCGTTAATTAAATATTTCTGATTTTAGAGAAATGTTATCTATTTGCACTCGGGTCCGTGAACTCAGACACATTTTTTGTCTGTGTGTGGTCCAGATGATCTCCTCTGGAGGGATAACATATTTGGAATACTTAAAAAATATATATATATATTTCATAAGTTTGCTGCTATACTCAGAAGCGTAGATCATTTTGAATGAGTAGGACTGTAACTGAGATTCACTAGGCTAAAGGAGTTTGGGAAAGTTTGTTACCATCCATGGCGTATTATTTTATCAACACATTATCAATACTTTCCAAAGAAAACTTTTTATGACATGTTAAAATCTCTCTAGCTTACAAAAGATATTCAGTCAAACTCCTCAATCTTCTCAGAATTTCTGTGATGATGATGACAATCCACACTCACTGCGGATCTCTCTGAGAGATAAGATTGGATTATGCGACGGCCAGAAAGCCAGCTGGACCTTTGAAATTTAGTTACAAATTCAATTTCATTTAGTAACAAATTTGGCTTCCTCAACATGTTGACCTGCTATTGTGCCCACATTTTCTCTGCATGTTTCCGGTATTTTCCAAGCCACCTCTGGCCTGTTTGTGGATAAAACAGACGATTTTTAACTCATTCTCTAATGGAATATTTAATTACATGATAATGGTCAAATAATCTTTTCTGTGGTGGAAATGCACACAAAAACATAAACTTTCACAACCCTTTTACAAACGAGTGTCCAATTAACCCACGCCTCACAAACCCAAACTTTAATATAATGCTGTTTTCTGCTGTGTGGTAACAGATCTGCCCTTAATCACTTAAAATATCAGTTTATTATTCAGTTATTTATCTTTTATTATTAAGCATATTATGTAGTAACCACTGTAGTAACTACAGTATGTAAACTTTTTCAGCTTACTAATAAAACGAACTGCTGACTTGGACTCAATTGCTGTGATATTTAGGCTGTATGTTGTAACAGGTTTTCAATATAAAACACTTTTAACATAGAATTGTGTTTTGTAGATCAAATGTAAGATAGAGGTCGAGGTACAATTTTGAAAAGCATATGAATTTTACTTTTTATATGAATTTCAATCAAGGGGGTTGCAAACCTTGGCACTCAACTTTATATTAGGTTATAGAAGGACTTTAAAAAAAATTATTTAGAATAGCCTTAATTCCATAAAATTGTTTGTTATAGGTAGACTATTACAATTTTGCTGATGTAAAGTACGAATAATCATGAACATCAAGCTAAAACTATTTATTTTATTATGAAACTATTTAGTATTGTTTACATTTAACTCATTATGTGCACAAACCACAAATACTAATATAACCTAACCTATAACATAACCTTCTATATAGGAAGGTGTTGGAAACATATAGTTTTAGTTAGGTTTTTTTTTTTTTTTTTAAGTTCTCATGCTTCTCTTTGAACAATTTCATCTTGGCCTTGCTGAAAGCTTCAACTCTTCTCAATTTCTGTGGTATTTGAGTCCTGGATCCCTTTTGTGGATGCTGGGGAGGTGTGATCCTCTAGATCCTCTAGACTGTCCATTATCCCCTGCTGATGTTCTGGGTGCAGTGCCAGCTAATGACTGTTCGCCTCCCCACCAGCATACACCCACACTCATCAAAGAGAAATTCAACCCCAGCACAAGTGAGACTCCAACCTCTGAATAAATGTAAGAATTATAACCACTCAGCAACTTCTAAAAGCGAACCAAAACACATATTTAGTGTCGAGCTAACGTTATTCTGGGTGTCTTTTCAACTTGCTGCTTTCACTCAGAACTTATAATACGTATAGATAGTCTGTCCTTTTAATTCTCTTTACAGGCCAAAGTTGCCTAGTTAACTCACCACACTGTCTTATGCCCAAATCAGTGCCATCTGTAGGACCTTCATTTGCCAGCTCACGCTTTTCTCTTTATTAGCATGCTGAGATGAAAGGTGGCCTTAAGCAGAAATGAAAACTGTTTAGGTACAGGGAGGCGCCTTTGGAAAGAGTCTGCACTGGACGAAGCAATCGCAAAACACTCGCGTCAACTAGCGGCGTCTGTCGCTTATTAAATTTTATGAAGCAAACACAGTAGAGTTCAAAGCAACTGCGTAGTCGCTGATGTTTCTCTTTGAAATCAGGAATTCATGTGGAAGAAGTCGCATGTGTATCCAAACATTTGTTTAGGGTTGTATGAGACCCAACATCAACAAGGTGAGAGCTGATTTCCTGGGGAAGGGCCTCTCAGCTGATTATCTTGTTGTTATTTGAGCTGTTTTTCTTTTTCTTCTTGAGCCATTTGTGAATTATAGAGTGATTAATGAGAACATGTGTGCAGTAATTGACAGAAACAAAATATAGCTCTGAATGAAGAGTAACCTTTTCTTCATTTAGATACATTTGCATTGATTTGCAAAGGATCTGCTTTTGTGCTAGCATCAGTTAAACTAGTTAAGATAGTTAAGCTAGCATCAGAGATGAATAGTTTGTTGTTGCTGTCTGTTAATATGATATAGTCCGATGAATGGTGCCGTGGGTTATGGATCTCTGAGCTACCATCAGCTTGGTAATGCACTCCAGTTTTCAAAAAGACCCTCCACTCTTAATGCCATAGCCATGTAACCCAATCTTCTCTATGTAAAGCCTTTATAGATCTGAAAATGAGGGTCTTGCTGAATGGCAGCTGAATGATGCCTGGACGTACTCTGTAAGGATGAAACAAGTGGAGTTTCAGTTTTCAGGACAGAAATGTGCAGCTCTTTAAAGAGAGACTGGTCTGGGAATTGAAGGAATTGCTTGTGAGCCAGGGAACTTGAGCTGAGCAAACCGCGGAAGGCTGCAGCTTGCTGGAGCACGGAAATGAGAACCAGACGGGCTAGCGCATTAACTAAGGACACTGGCAATCGCAGGCCTTTATTGTGGCTCAGGACGTTTTTGTGTGCATTGGTGTGTGTGTGTGTGTGTGTGTGTGTGTGTGTGTGTGTGAGGCACTCCAGCTCATTGTTGCACTAAATACCACTTTTTATGAGATCATTTGGCTCAAGAAGGAGTTATGTGATTCAAATGTGCCTTTTCTAATTACAGTGTTTTAGATACTATATATTTTATGGTGTTTTGAATTACTGGGATGACTGGAATGCCTGAAAAATGTCTGGCATAGTATATAAATTGACAGTGGATGGGGTGGTTTGCAGTTGTACTTGCCTATTAGTATCTAGCACCCATATTTACCACTTATTTAGCACCCATATTCAACTCTTAATATGTCAGTGACCTTAAACTATGATTGACATTGGCTATTATTGGGTTACTTTGGAAAGAAGAAAAGTATATGAATAAGTTCAAGTTCAAGTTCAAGTAGGTTTTTATTGTCATTTCTCCATATACCTCGTATACATTGTAATGAAATGTTGTTTCTACAGGACCATGGTGCAACACGCAACGATACAGCAGCACGCTATACAGGACTACATAAAGT
>JAOUQW010000042.1:8348473-8363639 GCA_028565825.1 Olivaichthys viedmensis | reverse complement strand
CAGAAGTGTTTATGTAAGGAGACGAACAGAAGAGACATTGATACCACAGTGGATCAAAACAACAGTGAAACATGGTGGTGGATTTTTAATGTGGTCTCAGACTTTTAGACCCCACTGTATATATATGAAATAAAGGAAATGGTTGTCAAAAATCATCACCTCAGTCAATCAGAGTATGACTGTAGGGTATAGGCAGTGGTGGCTCAGTGGTTAGGGCACTGGACTACTGATCCAGTTGTGGGTTCAAGCCTCAGCACTGCCTAGCTGCCACTGTTGGGCCCTTGAGCAAAGCCCTTAACCCTCCCTGCTCCAAGGGCACTGTATCATGGCTGATCCTGCACTCTGACCCCAGCTTACCATGCTGGGATATGTGAAGAATGAATTTCACTGTACTTGTATAGGTGACAATAAAATACTATTAAGGAGTAAACATCAGTATGGCAATTGTATTGCATTCACAAGTACAATGCATAAGTATTGTAAGTAAATACTTAAAAACATATCAAATGCTGTTTGATCTCTGTTCATTGTCAACACTGACTTGGATCAGTAATGTAGATCATTGAGGTACCAGATATGACCACCAGAGGGAACAACTTCCACACAAACTCATGCAAATAGGTCGCTCCATGTAGCATCACACTACTTCTATGACTTACATTTCATATCAATAACCAGTTTAATGGCAACATTTAGCCTGAGAGACATGAAAACATCTCATAAAGTCACTTATTGTTAGCAACAAGGAGAGATGCACTCTCTCTTATATAGATATTACCTTACTTAAAGCCTTCATATGCCCTCACAAGGACAGATCCGTGAAATGCTTAAACATCAACTTTAAGTGGTGCATCTGCAGTTGTAACCATTCTACAGGTTGTATAGTTTGTAATTGGGATTTACACAGACTGGAGTTTGACTCACCCTTCAAACCCAACCCTGGTAGAGATCTGCATAGCGTATAGTATGTGCCTATACATGGAGAGAGCATACAGGTAGTCAAGGACATCTACCGACTTTTCAGGCAACCTCAAAAGTCACCGGTTGTGAGTGTCCATCATAATGCTCAAGTCCAAATACAGCATTTACCTCTCATGAGCTCCTATGTCCACCCAAGCTCTGGGGGGTTCAGAGAGTCAGCTGCCAAGGGGTCAACCTAAACATAGAGTGTCAATATGTTTTCAGAGCAGTAAATATAGATAAGCACCTTCCTCCTTGGCTTTCTGAAAATAGCATCTACTACAGCCATGCTGTTGCAGGCTAGCCCAATTTAACACGACATGCTACACCACATCATCTCCTGTTACTCCACCTCAGAACCACCCAAGCTGTTAATGGTCTTAACAATGCTAGCTAAGACACATTTATGCTGTACATCAGATAATATTAGCTTATATGACCCAGGACAGGTTGCTGTGACCTGTATCTGTGTCCTCCATTGTTTACTCTCTTTTGTGGCTTGTGAGCAGCTGTGGGCTGTGGTTTTGGTCCAAATTGCTATTGATATTTGTTCTAATGTTGAACTTGCAAATCCTTCGCAGGAGTCGAAACATTTTAAAAGTGCAGTTTATATTAATTGTGTGTTAATCATGACGAATCATCTTCCAATGACGGAAATAAATGGGAAGAAATGTGATATTAAAAGTCACCCTGTGTCCAAAAGAGTTTCCTGCACTCATAGAAAAAAAAAGGGTTCTTTGAAGATTCTTTGGATGGTTAACAGTTCTAGATTTCTAAAGGGGCTCTGTTCTGAGAGGGAAACCATCTGATGCACGGTTCTACATAGAACCTTTAAGGGGTCCTCCATCAAAGAACCCTTTAAGGTGCGATGGAATCTTTTTAATATAAGACTATACTCTCTATTCCCTTCAAGCGTTGAAGGGCATTGTGGGCATTCTGTACCTACTGGGGTACATCATTTGGACATTATTGCATTGCATTGTGGGATTTTTTACAAGCGTACTGGATATCCTCTACTACACTTTTTGACATGACTACAGAATGGCAAAACTCTCAAAACAGTGCACCATATAACGAACAGGGTGTGTTTTCGGATATACAGTCAACATTGTGTCCGAGAAGGCACCCTACACCCTAGTCCCTATTAACTGGAAAGTGTATTAGAGGTGCTTAGCATCCCCTAGACTATGGGGGCAGTGGTGGCTCAGTAGCAGTCTCTAAACCACTTCTCAGGAACGGAAACCAGTCTAAACGCTTGGCATGGGCTAAGACATAGCAGCATTTCACAGTGGATCACTGGAGAAAAGTCCTATTTACTGATGAATCCAAATTTGAGATTTATGGCAGTAACAGAAGGGTTTATGTAAGGAGACGAACAGAAGAGAGATTGATACCACAGTGGATCAAGACAATAATGAAACATGGTGCCGGATTTTCCATGTGCTCTCAGACTTTTGAATCCCACTGTGTATATACACTCACTGAGCACTTTATTAGGAACCTGTACACCTTCCCATTAATGCAATTGCATGAATGAAAAGGTGTACAAGTTCCTAATAAAGTGCTCAGTGAGTGTGTTTATATATATATATATATTTTTTTTTTTTTTTTTTTTTTTTTTTTATTATTATTATTATTAATTATTTTTAAATATGTGTATGATCATATAAGATCAGATGAAGATCATTATCTTACCAACATTAATTCCAATCTATAATTTTGGGTGAAACATATTAATCCAGAATAGGGGTACACAATATGGAAAAAATATAATATATTTGTATTTAAAGGTATTTTTACAATTTACATTTTACAGTATGTCACAATATTTAGGTTTGCTAAAAGAGCGCTAGCAAAACAGGAGTGCTGCATTATGGGTCAATGATATTTTTTTTAACTTCTATGAAAATAATTTATTTAACATGGAAGGAAGAAGGGAAACTTAAACATTTGGTATAAATATATATTTTAGCATCCAATAAACTATTGTTGATGTGACTAACAATAGAGTTGGTCAGTGTAATTAAAAAAAATAGTACTGATGATACCAGTGATATGTGTTGTGACATAATTTATCTTGATATCGATATTATATTGTTATATTGCCCAGCCCTAATCCAGAAAAAAAAAAAAAATTTCTCTGATAACTAGCAGAACTAATTTTCCCTACTGGTACATTGTGTATTGCCCACTATTCACTCATTTCCAAGTTGCTGTCTTTGTTCTACATGAGTTTTGTTGATTAATACTCTCTTGGAACGCACAACCAAGGACCCACAATACATCTTACTCTTTTACTGAGGGAGGCTGCTCCCTTTCAGGAAGATAGAAAGGCCTCTTTGGCAATAAATTATGAGCCACGGCTCTGAAGAGGATAATAAGGTGAACCCATTACTGCCTGGATGAATACCAACCAGAGACATTTTCATCGTGCACAAGTTTTCCCAAGGCTGTTGTTCTTCTTTCCCACGATGGACCAGAGACGCTCTGCGTTACGACCTGGAAACCTTCCTGAATGAAGAGAGCCTGACACTACTTTAGATCAACTCACAGACACTCCGAGAGCTTCTCTTGCCACTGTGGGCCGTTTTACTGGTTATCTGGCAGAGCTTGTGGACTGAGAGATAAAGTGTAATGTTGTAGAAAAACATGCATCTGAGAAAGCTGTCAGTATTGATGTTCTCACTGATGGAACATTCAGTTGTTCTCTTGAAATCTTGAGTTATAGAAGGCTCTTGTGAAACAAAATACTCAGAAAACATAGGGAGATCATGGGGTCTCTTGATTTAGAACTTCATCATCAGTGGTTATGATGGCACTTCATGCACAAAGGTAGTTGAAAGATGTTCAAGGCTTTTGCCAAATAATTTTTTAACTCATTAAAAATGCAGTGGAGTGGGTTGTTTTGAGGGAACGTTGGCCAATGAAGCCAGTCAAGAAATAACCAATGTTAAAGAAGCAATCCATTATCGTCTCTGGTCCATAAGCCAGAGACTCTCACTGTATAATCTGGGAGTATAAAGGCTATTGCAAATTTGTCATTATTATCCCTTTGTCTCTAGTGTTGAAAAAACAGGTGATAACATAGCAGTACTTATCTTTCTGTGCTATGCTTCTTTTTCCTCTATTCTTATCCCTTTTTCCACTATATTTCACTTTAAGACAACTATGGGATTCATATAATCAACTGGACGATTCCTGGAATTCTGCACCAGAGTCAGAATTATTTTCTTGCTGTTCACATTATTTAATGTCAATATGATGTGCGTAAGCAGTTAATTGATCCAATAAGAGTGACAATATTTAAACAGCATCGACTTCCACTAAGTGCAGGGTTTGAACTTGAGCCTCTTATTGATTTTAAGATTCTCTGGTTCCTATCATAAAAAATGTCCTGCATTGTCCTCTGGCTCTTTAATTACATGACACATAAAATAATGGTTCAAATAATTTTTGCGAGAAATGGAAAGCTAAACATCACACTAGCTAAAGCAAACATGTATCAGGAACCTTGCTGGAATAAACAAGAAGATATTCTTGCATCCGAGACTTTGCTCATTTTTGAAAGGAGGGTAAAGATGTTCTGTTTTCTAGAGTAAAACATTGTAGACATCCTGACAACATGCCCTACTCGGACATTACTAATTATATTCAGATTTTAGCCTCTGCCCTCTAAGGTGATGGCAGTTTGTCCATACATTACCTGAATAGGGTTAATATATCACAATATCACACTTCTCTAACACCCCAAAATATCCTGTTTATATACATGATGTGAGAAAACACCTCTGCTTCACTCATCCTACTTTTTGCTCAGCCTTGGTTTCTTGAGCACTGCCAGTCCTGCTCCTGTTTGTCCTGGCGGCACTGCCCTGGACTAATTCCTCCTTTGACTTGGCATGGAATCTGTTTATTTTTGATGATTCCCCTCCGCCATGTCTTGTTTTGCAATCAGGGCCAGTATTTATTCAGGTAAATGGCTTGTTTGACAGGAGGACTGATGGATGTGGAGTCAGGAGGGAAACAGACAGGTGGAGCCTGCAGACTGATGGACTGTTTGTGTGAGAGAGGAAATACTTGCTCAATAATAACCTTGGTCTTGTATCTATAAAGCCACTTAACATCTTTCTTTGGCCTAATATCTGTCATAAAATGCAGCTCACTGCTCTGGTTCATGGTGGCGCTCCACATTTTACTCTTGTTTTGGAGCATCATGGTCCTGGTCAAACGGGTATTTGGAGAGCAGTGGAAATGTGTAATCTGGCTGGCATTCATGCTGAGTGTTTTGATTATTTTGGATGGTGTCACACAAAGGTGTCCGAGCTTCGCATACTCATTTTTGTTGTGTTTTTTCTTTTTAATTAATCTTATTTTAATCACACTTAAAACTTTTGCTCAAATGAATTGACTAAGGAATTTAATTTTTAAAATTATAGCAAGTTGCTTTTATACATAATTCACCAATGGGGCATAATAGGTTTACACACAGGCTGTTATTTCATGGAGACTTCCATGTGGCTTTGAGAAACCTCACATGCTTTGAGAATGCAGTGACCACATGCCAGTGAACTATAAACTGTGGTGCATAAAAGGCTTATCCCATGAAGCCTTTTATGTCATCCAGGTCATTTTAAAATGTGTAGTAGTAGTAAGGTGACTGGACCTATGCCAAGGTGACTGGACTTATGCTATAACTTTGAAGATGTTTTTTCACTCAAAGACTAAATCATAGCAAAGTCTAGTTGCCTTGACTCTATACTGTGAGACAGGTTTTTATCCCTCTGGTTGTGTATATTTTAATACGTTTTAACAAATACCTACTGTACTTGCAAAAGTAACAAAATTCCGTAAAGCAAAAATGCCTTAAAAAAATTTCTTAATATAAAAAATACAATAAAGAGCAGTACACAGTAACAGTAACTAAATTAAATCAATATTTAGTGTGACCAGCTTTTGCCTTTAAAACTGCATCAATTCCCTTAGTTTTAGTACACTGTCGTGCAGTTTTATAAGGAAATTGGCTGGTAGGTTGTTACAAGAATCTTGGAGAATTTGCCACAGTTCTTCTGCACATTTTGGCTCTCACTTGCTTCTGTCTCTGCAGGTCCCACACAGCCTCAATGATGTTTTTATCTGAAAAGTGGACTATTGCCTAATATGCAGTTTCTTTTATGACGTACATAAATGTCTGTTTAACGTAAAAGTTTTTGGACAATAAATGGTGAAAATGTCAAATTTGATCTTCTCTAATGAAACACTAATGCAGAAGACATGAAATAAACATCTAAAACAAACATCTAAGACAAAAGAAAATGTAAGGTGCCTAAGACTTTTGCACCGTACTGTATGTGTGTTTGCATTTGCATTTATGGCTGACGCTTTTATCCAAAGCGACTTACAATTGAGCACTGAGCCACCCTGTTTGTGTGCATTCACACGCACACATCTGCACATGACTATATGTGCATGCAGCTGTAATACTCCACTGTTTTCCATTTTAAAAAAATTCCATAAAGATTGTTTTCCGTAAAAGTGTGTACAGTCTAATCTTAATAGGCCCATTTAGTGTTATTGCTTACAAATGTGTAACTTGGCAGCAGGACCCCCAAACAACTATTTTGGCCTCCATAAAATAGCCTGAGGAATTTGGCCATGAGAAAGATAAGAGAACTAGATTAGAGAAATCTAATCTATTGATTAACTGATTGATTTTCAGAAAATCTATTTTTTACTCCAATATATTGGAGTAATAAGTGAATTCTGTCATTTAACCTCTTAAACTTCCAGGTTATTTTCAGTTTTTTATCTTAATGCATATTATTTAGTATCTACAAATGATTCTACATTTATAAATGATTCAGTCACTACAGTAATACCAATAGAAAAGGTGTTTAGTCATGAGAGTGAGGACTGTCTTAAGAGTTTAAGGGGTTAAATTGTAGCAGAGTAGAAGTTAAAGTGCAGAACCTGTATTCATTACTATAACTGCTTTGATGTTATAGTAAAGATTTTATGAATATGTTATAGTAATGATTTTATGAATATATTTTCATAGTCCCTGGAGTCCTTGGTTGGGCTTTAGATCATATGTAAATTTGTACTCTGTCAGGAAGGAGTATGAAGGATCTCAATATAATGCTCAATAACTGGCTCAGTGTATAATCAAGACATCCTGCCACTGAGGTGGACGCTGTATAAACTTGAGGGAATTTTGGTGCATGCAACATTAATCCTGGTACAATATTTATATTGCGACATTAAACTACTTGTGCAGTGTGGCTACACTTCCTCACCTCGCTGTGTTTCACTGCCATTGACAATGAGTGTGCATTCCAACGCTTTACTCCACGTGTGTTTGTGTAGGCGTGTAAATGAGTGTGTTCCACATCTGGAACACATTATCTGATGTTGTGTTTTCAGTGGCAGCGATGGTGCTCAAGTTACTATCCTTCTCTCTTTTTCTCTCTTCTCCCTTCCCACTCTCTTCCTCTCTTTTTCTCTATTTCCTCCTCTCTCTTGTTCTTTTGCTTTCTTTATTTTTTTCTTATGCACACCCTCCCACTTTCTTTTCCTCCAACTAAGATGCTTCATGCTGCTTAACAGATGCCAACCTGGAGTTCTGAATCAGAATAACTATTGATCACAAGCGTACATGCAGCGCCATAAACGCACACCCATACACTATTTAAACTTTAACCTTCTACTTCATATTATAGGCTCTCTCTTTTTTTATTCTCCTGTATCTGTGTCTCTCTATCACTCTTTAATTTTTTTTCTTTTATGGCACCGTTTTGTCTGACTGTGCAGTTTAAGGGTGGTAATGAGGTGCAGTGTTCTCCCCCTGGCCAAGACGTTTATGGATTGTGACACAGAGATAATTAAAACCAAATTCCATTGTATGCCCAGTAGGGGAGTGTAAGTACATGCTTCTTTGTACGTGTATGTGTGTGTGTGTAGCAGATATGTCTTCTCTCCTACCATTTCTTGCATCAATGATTTTGATTGTTCGTTCACTTAATTTCAGTACCATGGTCAGCACACAACGATCCGTGGTTAATTAGAAAATTTTAATTAGCCAACGTTTTGCCAGGAAAGCATGTTCTTGAAAAGTCTTTTTTTCTGGGACACTGTGTTCCGTGGTGTTACTATACGCCTATGAAGTAAAGCAGCCTACTCACAGAAATCTGCCTGTCAGGGTATGTTTTAAAGTGTGCAGAATTCTATTTGTAACTGAGGCTTGCTGCATTTACAAGGACTTTTGGTATCCTTCAAAAACTCACCTCCTGCCCAATGTGTTGATGTCCGTTAAAAAGGTTTACCAGAGTTAAACTTTTGACTCTGACGTGGTCATGCGTCAGCCAATAGGAGACGGTTGGGACAAGGCTTAAGTCATTCACACTAATGTTGAGGAAGATGAATAAAAATCTCATCACGGTTGTCAGTTCACATACAGAGCAGTACAATCTGCCCACAAACACACCTACTACAAACCAGCAATGCATATCAGTGTGTTTTCTGGCAAACACCAAAAAGTCCTTGTGAACACAGCCTTGGAAATTGGTAATTTTATTGTCTTTTTATAATCAAACCCCAGCCCATAAATGACAACCCATTCTCATTCTTTAGCAATATTTCTCCCTTTTCGAGGGAATGTTTTGATAGAGTTTAGTACATTGTTAAATGGTCTCACAATTCGTATGACTTAATTTGTATAAAACGTTATGAAGATTAAGGACAGGCTTAGGGTTCATATGAAATCGAATGAAATCTAACCATATCGTCCTCGCTCATTCGGATTCATTGGAATTTCTAATGCAGATGAAATCACTCGCTCTCTTACTCTGAATGACATAACTGATCCCCCTCCACATGCCAGACACGGCCTCCACAAACACCGCCAAACTCTCAGTCACCAAATGCAACTCATTCAATCAATTAGGATGCTCGATGGTCTGAGGTTAAACAGATCACAGAGGGATTTTTTTCTTCCTTTCGCTCAGCCATGTGAAAGAGGTTTGTTTGTGTAACTTCACCCATCTAGATAACTCCTTAATGGAGCTGCACAGAGCTCTCATTCACCACAGTGGTATGATAAATATAGTGGGGCCAAACACGCTGGGGATTTTTGCCTTGAATCTCCAGGATCCTTCTCATTAAAATACTTTAGCTTTATTTCAGTTTGGCCATATTCAATCTGCGTTTGAAAGAAAGAGGGCTGTAATGCATTTAGACCTGATGCAAACACTGAAGAGAAGATGGAAAACGATTACGCACACTATTTTAATGTGAACTGCCTGAGAATTTGAGGAAATACTCCTAACAACTTTTAAATTGAGATCATATGTGGGCTGATGTCACGAACAGCATTTGTTTGTAATGCTGTTTGCGTTCTAAACTAGGAAAAGGCAACTCTTTCCTATATGAAGCACTGCTCTTTCGATGTTTGGAGTGTGTATGAGTACAGAACAAACCCCGTCGAATTTTATGCGACAAGTATCAGTAACACTTTACTGAAGGGTAGTGTTCATAGGGCTACATGACACCTACATAAACCCTTCATGACAACTTATATAAACCTACATAAACATTTTACAAAGGCTTATTCCAATATGCATGAGCTGACATAAAGACTGCTTTTGTCAATTTTGATGTCAACTTGACATAACACCTGAGCCAAGTGACAGATTCTTGTTGACATAAGGTTGTGTAATGACACTTTCCGGGCTGACTTACGTTTGAACGCCATGACAACTGATTTTGTAGCTCAGTGTACGTCTGGTATGTCAGAGTCATATGATGGTAATGATGTGGCATAGCCTGTCAAGTGAGGATTAAAATTGAACTAGGATGAGCATTCCAAAAGATACTCGGTACTTGGTGGTAATAACATTGACTTGAAAAACTGCTGTATAACACTGTTACATAATAAAGGCTTTACAGCAACAACAGTCATTACTGGAATTACAGCGTTATGTACATTTCCTCTGGCCCTTAAGTAAAGTGTGTTTCTTATTTCTGCTTGAAAGATTTTTATGAATACGTATGATATTGTAATGACAGTTATGTATTTTTTCTCTGACCCTAAATTAAATTAAAGTGAGTTTAATATGTTTATGCTACAAAGCCTATGTCACTTGTTATGTGAATGTGACATCAAAATTGATCAAAGCAGTTTTTGTCAGCTGACGCCTGTTGGAATAAGCCTTTATAAATGTTTATGTAAGTTTATGTCAGTCGTCATGAAGGTCTTAAACAGGTGTGTAACACCTTTCTATGAAGGCCATATCTGAAATGATCTATGAACACATTCTTAACATGTTATAAAATATTTATAAGACATCATACTCCTTGTTATAATTATGTATGAGAATACATTACACTTTATAGCATTTTTGAATGCATTTTGAATTAAGATTTTTTCTTTTTTCTTTTTTTGAATTAAGTTGTCTGTTGCATGACAAGGACATATTATGTTCACAACTGTTGAAAATATTAGCTCTTAAGATACCACCTACTGTTCATACTTGCAAATGCAACAAAAGGCTTCTTATTATTTAGTATCTATATAGAACTGCAGTGTAGCTTTTGGCTCTATAAAATTGTGAAAATAACAAAACAAAAATAAAAAATGCTGTTGGTTTAATAAACAATTTTGTTTCAAATATGTTTCACTTTACTACATAATAATTATATGTATTATTATAATTAGGTTATAATATCATATGTCTGTCAATAAGCTACATTCATAAATGACAGGTATATAAATTCAGTTGCTTGTTAAAAAAATCAGGGGAGGTCTCAGTGAGTCTGTAACTAAACTATGCAAACTGGGTCTGAGTTTTCTTGGCATTGGCGATATAATGTTTTTATGAACAATACTTATAATGCATTCTGTTAACAAAAGTGAATTATAAACACTGCTATAAACTGTAATGCATTTTCATAAGTAGTTATAACAATGTGTATAATGCCTTATAAATGCTTAAATGTTATGAATGCTATAAATGTTATGAATGTGTTTATAGGTCATTATACATATGGCCTTTATAGAAAGTGTTACTGCAGGGGTCATGTAGCCCTATGAACACTACCCTGAACTAAAGTGTTAAAATGTCCGTTTCATTCTGGAGTTCACATCTCTGTCCCGAGCAAAACATTAGTGTCCGTTGTATGCATTGTTTTTGTAACAGGACTCTAACAGTCTGAATCTTGCTGAGTTATACTCTCTCTTGTGATTAAATCAGCCGTGCTTTGTAGGACTGAAGTGGAGTCACTTTGGCACTGCTGAAGCCACTCAGGGAGATTAGATTTACCTTAGATTAGATTGATCAGGTACTGGGAACTCTTTTTTTCTCCCAAGTTTAGGCCTCTGTGTAGTGTTTCCACTAACATAACTATGCAGAGGGTGGACTTTTGGACTTATTTTCCTTTGTTTTTAACAGTTAAAATGAATGTGTCTGCAGTAGATGTGACTTCGTGTATGGCATATTTCTCATTTATGTTTCTGATAAGAACTAGTTGGGCTATTTGTATGCACAAAAGTTAAAGAGAGACAGTTTTTTGTTATGTCTTCTCACAGAAACATTTAAGACATTATAAATAATCTGCAAGGTCTTAGCAGACATGCAGGATTTAATCAGGTACAGAGACGTTCATCCCGTTCCAGTGCTATAGGAAGCTTTTACCCTGGTATAACTTCATAAGGTATACCCTGGTATAACTTCTTGTGCATAACACGTCCATTTTTATTGCACTTTCAAAATTAAAATATAAATACAGCAATCTAGCAGTTCTCTAAATGATCTGTAATGAAGGTGTATTAGGACCTGATTTATTTATAATGACTTAATCATAAATCATACTTCATTTGTAATGTTGTGCATTACATTTGTTTATTTATTTTGCATTGACATGTTTACTTATAATTTAAAATATACTTCAGCTGTCCATTAAAGTTATTATATTGTTAGGTTTACATTTGTACTGTTCATAATGCACTGGATTTTAAGTGCTGTGTGTCCTTGGGGGAGTAACATTAGGAGGGAAACTTTTTGGTTATAATTGAATCATGTTATTGATCTTGATTTCTTTTTTATGTATGTACTGAATACATTGTTTTGTGTATGTATTACTTTGAGTGTAACCAAATATTATGCATCATTAATAAATCCGACCACATCTTAGCTGCCCCATGTCCAATCTGTTTAGGAGCAGGAGGATGAAGAGGAGGAGGAGCAAGATGAGAAGCTGGAGTTGGAGCCCGGCCTGCACTTTGAGGAGGACTTTGAGCTGGGTGATGAAGACTGTGAACTGCCTGATGAGGAATTAGTAGCAGGCAAGGAAGAGCTGGAGGGGTTAGAGGTCGAGGAGGAAGAGGAGGAGAGCACCAAGATGAAGATCCTGCGGCAGATAGCAGAAGTGGCATCCAAACTGAAAGAAATCATTGGCAATCTGATTACGACTGCAGGGAAAGTAGTTGTAACCATATTACTAGGCCTTACAGGTACATAGTACTTACACATGGAGACTGCCTGCTACATATTACTAATATTACATATTTAAAGGAATGGTTTAGCAAGAAAATCTAATTGTTTTCCACTTACCCCAAATGTAGTCGAACAGGCAAGACATGTTGTGTTTCTGATGTTTGCTTCTTTCATTTTCATGACCGACAACGCTAATGTATCTAACAAGTAATAGAAGTCTATCTCACCCAAAATATTTTTTTATAAATATAGGCACATACACTTGCCTCAAAACTGCATCTTCAGTGATGTCACACAGACTTGCTGATGTGGTTTAGGACACAGTATGACTTACTGTAATCTATAAACATGAACAAAACTTCACAGTGTAGCTGAATGCTGCAGCGTTCACGCTAGCAAGTGATAGGCCAACTCAATGGAGTATGATGTCTGATGTCCCCTGAAACCCATTCCCATTACCAGTTCCCATTCAACAGAGTTTGGCGTAAAAACATGGGAGAAGAACTTATAACCGCCCCGTAGGTTTCACTGCAATATTAAATACATTTGAAACAAAAGTAATACTGTAATGTGTATAAATGATACTTTTATATTTTGACTACTAGCATCTCATGTCAGAAGTTTAAAAAGCTGAACAGTGCATGCCCACACACGACAACAGTAGCGGTCGCTACACACTCACAAGAAACAAACCTGGAGCGATATCAGTGAATTGTCGCTTGCTAGTGTGAAATGTAAAGTTATGGGGCCAGCCATCTTGAATAACCGGGATCACTTTTGCACAGTTTGGTATACTTGTGAATACAGAGTATTCAAGCTATTTTACAGAGTCATTTATTTCATTTGAAGCAAGTATATAAAGATTTGGGCATGTATTACTGGAAAATATTTTAGGTGAGGCAGACTTCCATTACATTGGCTGCATTAGCCTTGTAGCTCCAGTGCAAAACTAAAGAAGCAAATGTCAGACACCAAACATGGCTGAAATGGAAAATGGTGTGAATTGGATTTTTCAACGAACCATTTCTTTGAATGTTATTAGCATATATTTATTGACAGTCAAAATAACGAATAAATGTATCCATTTTTGCTTTATTAACATTATTATTGTGATGTGTTGTACTCTGTGTCGTCCTGAAGGCATCATGTTGCCCTCCCTCACCTCCACGATGTACTTCTTTACCTTTCTGGGCCTGTGCACGTGGTGGTCTTTCTGTCGCACGTTCGACCCACTGCTTTTCAGCTGCCTTTGCGTGCTGATGGCCATCTTCAGCGCGGGACACCTCATCATCCTCTACCTCTACCAGTTCCAGTTCTTCCAGGAAGCTGTTCCTCCCAGAGACAGCTATGCCAGGTCAGACCACCAGAAATGCATGCAGCCACTGACGGTTTTCTT
This sequence comes from Olivaichthys viedmensis, assembly GCA_028565825.1. Classification (NCBI taxonomy): domain Eukaryota; kingdom Metazoa; phylum Chordata; class Actinopteri; order Siluriformes; family Diplomystidae; genus Olivaichthys; species Olivaichthys viedmensis. The sequence goes on along the minus strand of JAOUQW010000042.1, from coordinate 8,349,797 downwards.
TTCAGCATTCAGAATAGTGTATACCTCGACTTTGCTATGCAGGTCTGATGTTAATTTTGACTTATGTTACTGCTTTCTTTTGTATGCTAGTAACTTCATATTTGACAAAGCCTTTTCAGATGGTTTAGGTTTTGAATTACCGAATGTCGCATTTGATTTTATTGTGGAAAGCAGAATGTTGTATAGGTAGTATTGAAAAAGTCCATAAAACGTCTCAAGCCTGGCAAGCCTTGAGTCAGGTTGATGGCATGATTTAGGTCATGCTCTTTTTGCATTAAAAGGCATTTCAGCCGCAAACTAACTGTTCCAGCATGAGCCGCTCTCATGGGGCCTATATCCCCACACTGTGACCAATGAGATTACAGTTCTATACAAAACTGGAGCGTCATACGAAAAACCAATCAAGAATTGCTCCTGAAAGACGGTGATGTAATCATACTTGGATGGAATCAATCTGATGGCCGCCTGCCTCAGTCACACGATGTCAGCAGTGTGTGCGGAACGTCGGAGATTGCTGTCCTGTGCAGAGTTGTAGGGTTTTGGCCTCGTTTCTCACTGAAGCATTGTGCACTGATCTGCTGTCGGTAAATGCCATGCTTCTTGATTAAAGGCAGCATAAAGCATCTGAATTAGCCAGGCAACAATGTGTTTGACAGCTGCACAGGGCAGGCTAGCGTGCTATCTTTCATCTGTGAAATTCTTTGGCCTGGCAGAAACTGCTGAGACCTGAATGGGGAGAGAGGTGGGTGTAGTACTGTAACTGTACTGAGAATGTCTGGTGGAAAAACACTGGGTATCAAGCATGGGAGGAGTATCTTAAAGGAATAGTCCAGCGTTTTCCAACCTAATTTCTACCTACTGCATCTGTGGCGTATGTGTGGCGTATGGACAAAAGTTTTGTTTTCTTAATATGTTTCCCTGTACTGAGATAGGAGAGGGCTCCCGAGTGGCGTGCTCCCAAGTGGCGCAACAGTAAAGCGTTCACCCTATCGTCTTGAGATCGCGTGTTCAAGCCCAGACGATGCCACAGCCATCCGTGGCCGAGAGACTAAGTGCATAATTGGCCCTGCTCTCTGGGTGGGTGGGATGGCATTACACTTTCTCTCCTGTCGATCAAAGCGGCACCAGCCAGTCGTGGGCGTCTGTGAGCTCATGAATACGGAAGAAGGCAGCTGGCACTTTCCTCCGATCGCGTGGGACTGCCCTGTGACGTTGCATGAACAGCAGTTTGAAAAGATGCAGTGGCTGGCTTCATGTGTCTCGGAGGAAGCACGTGTTAGCCCCACCCTCCCCGGTTGGTGGCTGTCGTGCGATAGGAGAGAAC
>JAOUQW010000042.1:8305513-8322338 GCA_028565825.1 Olivaichthys viedmensis | reverse complement strand
AGCTTGGTGGAGCTGAGGTTTGAACCCATGACCTTCTGATCAGTAGCCCAGTGCCCTAACCACTGAGCCACCACTGCTTAATAATTGGATAGTGATAGAGGTCTGTTGTTTTGGCTCTGCACTCCAGCACATGCCTGACAGAGCGTCACCAGGAAGGATACCAAGCGTCTGGTGATGTTTAGGGGTTACAGACTTTAGGAAGTCATTGACTAAAACGGGCTGAGCAAACAAGCACGGAATATGGCAATATTATTTAAGATTATATTAGTATTCAAATGAGCTCAAGCAGGACAAGCCTTAAACATAACTATTCAAATAAAGATTATGCTAAATTTCAAAAGGTGTCCAATTGCATATGCGTATGTACAGAAAGAGCTGTGATTTCTAAATGGTCCACCCAATATAGCTGCCAAAAGAGCATTCTGCACTTTTATCTCATCGTCATTGCTTGATTTCAAATTCACTTGAGTACAACGCCGAAACAACAAAAACTGCTCTGTACAGTATGTGCTTCAGTGTTAATCACATTATTCAGCAGAGAAACAGAAATTGACCATGACTGCTGGAGATTTTATTTATTTTTTATTCATTGTAGATCACTTTCCCAGCTTGTGCTGTTAGCCTTCACTTTTCATCCGCAATATACATTTGCTAATATTATTTTTCTAATATTAATTACAATAACATTCTAATAACTATTCTGATTACAGTTATGTATTATTCTTATTCTTATTAGTAGTAGTAGTATTGTTGTTGTCTGTGGGATTATGTTCATGGAAATGATATTGTTGCATTCTTGATGAGAGTTTTGTTTCTTTAGGGTGTTAAATTAAGGATTCACTGTGTTTGACACTGACCTAGAAAGGCCAGCTGTTTGTCATTGAGCCAACTACAGCCAAAGCATTAGACAAGAACTTGTGTTCAACTTGCTTTATAAATATAACAATTTCATTGAGAGCAAGCCAGACACATCAGTCTAAATTGTTTTGTGTTTATTCTCTCTCTCTCTCGCTCTCTCTCTCTCTCTCTCTCTCTCTCTGTATATCTCTGTATCTCTGTCTCTGTGTGTCTCTCTCAGAGGAGCTGAGTTATTCCAGGCCACAATTGTGAAGGCAGTGAAAGCAAGGCTTGAAGAGGAGAAAAAATCCATGGACCTGCTAAAGAGACAGTGCGTTTATACAACACCTTATAGTTCACACTTCACTATTTACTACTCTCCTGTCCTGTCCAAGTCTTTTGACAATTACGGATAACAATTATGGATATTATATTTACCTAAGGAACATTAGCCTGCATTGAGGAGGTACAATGGGACCCAAAAATATCCTTTTATCTAAGTTATTCAATTATAAATCATCTCATTTCATTTCCATATGGTGGTAAAACTAGAAATTGAATGTTATAAGATCCCCACTAAGAAGTCTGGGTCAATATTGTAATTGTTTTAAAATGCAAAACAGTAGCAATTTCTATCTCTGTAACATCTCAAACTTTGCCTTTAAGGAGTGCTTTGTTGTCCACATTCAGAAGTGTTGCTCTGAGTCAGTGTGTGAGACAAAGAGGATCTTTCAGCACCACTGGGCTCTGCCCAGCTTTACTTTTCCCCCTGTTGAAAGACAAAGCACTTAGCACTTCTGCACATGTCTCAATACGAAACAACTCTCTCAATCGCTTTCCCCAATTAATGACTGGTGTTATTACTATAATTATGTCCAAGGGGAGAGTTCATTTAGCTTAACCCAATGAAACCGGACATAGTAGAGACTGTCGTCAATCTCTCACCCTCTCTCTCTCTCTCTCTCCCCCTCTCTCTCCCCCTCTCTCTCAGGATGGACCGCATTAAGAGCCGGCAGCAGAAGTTTAAGAGGGGAAAAGAGAGAATGTTGAGTTTGGCACAGGAGAGTAGCGAGGGCCAATCGCTGTCCAAAGAAGAAGTGGAAGATGACGGTGTGTGGTAGAGTGTGGCAGGATAAATATAACACGTTTAGCTGACCTATGTATTTTGATATGCTGAATACATGTTGAATTAATTAAATGCAAAAGATTATTACATACAAGGCATTAGTCTTACTGATTTTACACTCAAAAGTAGTATTTTATAAATATACAGTTAATATTTATTCAATGTCACATTTCATTTTGTCAAAAATAAAGCTTTATACAACAGTCGGGTTTGGTTTTGAGTGTACTGAAAGTTCACAACACAGACAAGTTCATAAATTCCACAGGTGCCTGAGCTTAACTACTCCCTTAAATGCACTGCAACAGAATTGAAAACATATGAAATCACACATACCAGACGTTAAGACAAACTCTTTCAAATCCGTAAGGTTTTCAGTGCTTCTTAGGGATCATGTGTGCTTAACTGGATTGGGTTTTGCAGGAGAGGCGAGTAAAGAGATGAGAAAAGGCAAAAGGAAGCAGTGGTGGAGACCCTGGGTTGATCATGCCTCTAGTGAGTGCTCACACATCACGTCACTTCTAGTCTTAATAGTGGTCAATTTTTAAAAAAAGTATAGAAAAGCATAGAAAAAAGCAAACAGTGTACAGTATGTGTTTTTACATTGCAAAATAGCCACATTGTTCACATACTGTTAACTGTATTTTGTGGTTCTAGTGGTGAGAAGTGGAAATTATTATTTGTTCGAGACGGACAGTGAGGAGGAAGAGGAGGAAGAGGAGACAAAAGAGGAAGAACCACCTAAGAAGTCTGCCTTTCAAGTTAGTCATATGACACATTCAACACTTTTAGTACATTTTTGTTTCTTAACACTGTTAACACCTTCTGTTACATTGGTTTGTTTTCATGAATTTGCCCTGTGAATACTGACCATGCAAAACCTAGAGCCTAACCTTCATTTGCTCTGCAGCACTAAATCTTGTAGAAATTTTGTTTTCTCTGCATTTAACAATGTTTCTTTATTTGTCAGACCACTAACTACTAACTTCCCATGTGGAAGCATGGAACCACCATAGTAAAGACTACATGCCATGTCCTTACTAACTCAGCCCCTGCTCTGTCCTTCTTATAGAGAGCTATCCGAAAGTTTGCCTCTGCTTTGCTGGCTTTACCAAAGTCTGTCATTAAGCTCCCCAAAACTATACTGCAGTATGCAATCAGGGCAGCCAAGGTACTTCCACCAGGCCTAATATATCTCTCCTCTCTCTCTACTCTTTACTTCTGTGCTACTACTGTACTATGTGAATGATCTCTTTCCCTGTTTGGCCATCAGCTGCCAATGTGATCCAATGCACACTGCATTTTCCTGACACTCAGTTTCAGTACTGTGCATTCATGTGAATGTTACTGTCAGGGAACTGGAGTGCGGTCTGAGCCCGAATGGCCGACCATTGAGGAATGCCTCACAGCTTTGTATGTCTGTTTTCCAGGTGGCTATCAGAGCCATATGGGCAGCTTTGCATGTGAAGGAAATGCAGTGTAATGTGCATTACTGTAGGGGATGCATGAGAAGCAGGGCTACTTTTCAGGGAGACTGGGTTGTGTGTTGGTTCGTGGTGAGGCTGTGTTTTTCTCCAACGCAAAGCACATTTACATAGCTAAAGACATAAAAATCATGATATCCACTCCACTGGATTAAAACACACCCTGAACCTAGTTTTATGTGTTGTGTTTTTATTCCTAGTGCCCAAACTGTTTTTGCATACTTGACCAGATATCACAAAAAATAACCCATATTATGTAGTCCAAGCACTAACCAATCAAATCCGTTCTTTCATCTGTTCATGCCTGTCCTCTCTTCAGTTCGTGTACCACGCGTGGATCACTGACTCCAAAACAGCCATGAAAGAGCGCAACAAAGAGAGGCGGCATTTCTGGCAGAGATACACAGAGGGACGCAAAACCAAGAAGGACCAGCGGGAGGGTACGTAAAAGATCCAGTCCAGATAATTTATCCAGAACAAAGCGAAAAAGTGGCTGGCCCTGAGGGTTTCTGTTTGTTCTCTTTTCGCCTGCCCTAGTCATTCGTCAATCTTTTCTGTAGCACAGTCTCATCCCAAACGGCATGTTCTGATCATGAATGGGCATTTTGTGCGTGCCTCTCTGTGGGGAACTTCAAACGAGTCCCGAGGGCTTTTTGGCGCGGCCTTTAAATGGGAGCCATGCTGTGTCCAGTCCTGAATGCGGCCAACTCTACATTGGCAGGCTTCCTTCCACATCTAGGCGTTTTTAGGAGGGGGTGCTGAGAAATGAAGAACGCCATGTTGCATTCGCTATGGTCAATTCATCCCATATGATGGCTGGACATGACCTCAGGGGAGAGCCTCACTCAGCCAAGAGCTTCAAACTAAGCCCCAGTGCGGCAGCTACAGTTAGTCAAAATATTGCCTATTAGGATTATATTAACATATTTTAGCCTTAGGCTGCTGAAAAATTGAGATTTTAATGTCTTTGACTGATAGTTTTTCAGAATTTTGTCAAATAAACTCAGGGGCTGTTCAGGGTATACTGTATAGGGATGAGTCAGTATTTGAATACTTGTCTTATTCTGTCTTAGTCTTATAAACCGAATTGTAAATTAGGCCTTTTTGATTATTATTTATAATCATATAATCCACCTGCAGTTCGTTATAGGCTACATTTAACGGTTTGGTCCAACCGCAGTCGTCCTGTGTGGCAATTCTTTGAAAAAATAAATGAAAATAAAATGCAATGCAAACTTTGCCAGGTAAAGCTGCAATTTTATATCTCAACATTAACCATGCATAGTCATTAGAAACTGAAGCAGCGCATATTCGAATATTATTCTAATAATGCCTTGATAAATTTGAATAGTTGTTTTGCTTGAAATGGCTGTCTCTAATACTGTACAGGATTGGTAATATTTGTGGTATATGAACTTGGAGTGTCGTTACTCTAATCGTTGTATTTAATTCAGGGTTTGTTTGTTTTTTTAAAACTTCCAAAAATGTGATATTCAGATGTTACTTGTGATTTTAGTAGCTGAAATTTTTGGTCTCTCTCTGACAGCTCATGTAACCATTGAGGTTGGAGATCAGGAGGAGGAAACAGTCGAAGAACAAAGATCAGATGGGCCAGGTACATCATCCGTGTATATACTTACATATTCACACATGCAACAAAATCAGCTGCCTTTGTTTAACTCCTCTACAGTAGCATTAAATCAGATATGAGAAAATACAAGTTGTAAGTTAGGGAGTTAACCACAGTAAATTTAGTGTATACTTACATGCTTTCCATATCTATAGAGTTTCTTGACTCACAGCGTTCTTTTACTTCTCCAGACAACATCCTGAAGCGTGCGCTTAACATAGTAAAGTTCTCCTGGGTGCTCTTCCTGACCTTACTGGACAATTTCACTGCCTGGCTCAACTCCATGTGCCAAGAGTACATTGACATCTCCACTGTACTGCACATCGAACGCTGCATGCTAACCCATGAAGTCAAAAAGGTACTGGCACTGCCGGCAAACCACCTTTACATGTGTAACGCTGCTAGTGCTGGGTGGTGTGACGATATAATTGACATTACAAAAACATGTTACAATACACTTTTCTGAAAACCCACACTCCATTGTTCTGGTACAAGTAGCTGATTGAACCATAAAATATATTTATTGCACTGGTTGTGTCATTTTTCTTCTTGTTAAGCTTTTTATTTTTGTATTCATGTTAAGCTATTGACTCTTTATAAATAAAAATAGCAAAAACTATCTTTTTTTGTAGGCTTTATAGATATGGCACTTTTTTTGCAAACCTAAATATCGCAATACATGTCATATAGTGTAATTGTCTTAAACTATCATGATATGATATTTTTGCCATATCGCCCACCCTTAAATGACTACCTGTGACTACCTGACATGTCTCCAGAATAGGTTAGAAGAAATTAGAAATAGAATCAGAATGAACTTTATTGGATAAATAGGCGCACAAGTACAATGAATTTGTTTCGGTTCGATTTTGTGTTTTTATAACAGGAAAGGACATAGTATACAATATGAATAGTAGCAATAGTAAAGAATAAATACAATATACTAAACGCACAAAAGTATACACAAAATATATAGATGTAGTATGGATAATATACATATAGTCTGGATGTAGTAATGTATGTAATTGCAGAAAGTTCAACACTCATGAGCTCTATGTAAGACCAGAATGTCACGTGCACGGCTGTGCGTGGGACATAGCGTGGCGGTAGCCATGGCGACGGCAGCCACGTGCGCGGCCACGCGCCCTTTGTTTAGGCTTTGTTTCTGTGTCTTTTGTCCCGTGATGTGATTGTCCCCACCTGCATGTCGTTTGTTCATGATTACTAAGTGTTTAAATACCCGCTTGTGTCCGCCCTGTGTTGTATCCTGTTGCATGTATGTTCGTGTGTTTGTGTTTTGATCCAGTCTGTTAAACGCAAAATAAATATGTTGTTTGAAGTACGCAGCAGCTTCGGGCATGTGTCCGCACCCCCGTGCCGACAAATAACGACACAGAATATTGAAGCATGTATTTCTTAGTCCATGACAAGGAGATTCATGAGCTCTGTCAAATCTATAAAATTTTCAAGTTGTGCAAATGTAAAGTTTACTGTCCAGTAGTCAAGGATGTAAAATAAAAAAAATTCTAGCAGATTAGTCTCAGTATCAGACTCTGAAGAAAAATTGATTTTGACCTTAAAGTCTCAGCTTATTATTCAGTTATTCATCTTAAAGCATATTATTCAGTAACTACTATGAATTATTCAGTAATTACAGTGACACTAATAGGAAAGGTGTGTAGTTACGAGCGTGAGGAATCTAAATTTGGACACGCCAACAGGTCCTGTGAGTTTAAGGGGTTAACTCCTTAACGTCTCAGCTTATTATTCAGTTATTCACTTTAAAGCATCTTATTTAGTAGGCACAATGAAGTATTCAGTAAGTACAGTGAAACTAATAGGAAAGATACGTGGTTATGAGAGTAAGGAAAGTCTGGACCCGCCGATGGGTCCTGGCAGTTTAAGGGCTTAAGATAAATAACTAAACAATAAGCAGAGAATTTAAGTTTAAAGAAATGGTAGTTCAGTTAGATCTCTTATCTTGGGACCAAAAAATCTTAATAAACCTCTTACTATGCAGAACAATTTAGACTCTGAAGGTGATCTACCGAGTCTGTGATAACTCCAGCCCTACCCCCTTTTTGTTGTAAACGAACCAATCTTAACCATTTTATTATTCCTACAGGGAGAAGTGGATTTTGCTAGTTTTAGCATGTCCTCCCACAGGCTATGAGAAATGCTTTGGCTCATTGTTAGTGACAGATGACTGAAGACCGTCTGACAACTCAATTGTTTTGTTATTTGCCTTCTTGTTTCTATAATGGAGGAACAAGTCTGAGTACTCCAAGCAAAAGGCATGTCAATCACAAGTTAAAGAGGCACATAGCTCATAGTCTGTGGGCAGTTTTAGTCTGATAATGACTATGTGGGTACTAAGCCCACAACCTCTAGTTAAAGCCCAGTATTCAGTAACTACTATGAATTATTCAGTAGCTACCGTGAAACTAATAGGAAAGTTATATAGTTACAAGAGTAAGTTATGTAAGTCTGGACCCACCAATGGGTTCTAGGTGTTTAAGGGGTTAACAAAGATCTGAGGTTATGAGGGATAGATAAACAATGTTTTTGAATGCAGTTGCTGCAAAATCACCCACATAAATATAACCCACTGTGTAATACTGAAGTGTGTTTCTTTGATGTGTACAGGGAAACACCCCTTCACGAAAGAGCATTCACATGTACTACCAGAAGCAGCTATGCAGACCTGCGTCCTCTGAGTCTGTTCTGGAGGGAACAGAGGGGCTGCAGGTTCAGCGTGGTTCTGTCTCACCACAGAATCAGGACCAAGAGGACGAGAGAATGGACTCTGCTCCCACTAAGGACAGTCTGACCAGGTACAGCATCACGCAGTACAGCCCCATACACTCACCACAAACAAACTATTCAGAACTGAAATTAATGGCCCCTGCTTTAAAAACGGTCCATTTGAATCCCGTTTATCTCATAAGCTTTTATATTAACTGAATGAAAGGCTTAAAAGTACACTAAATAGAGGCTTTATCTCCATTTAGCTATTTTAAATAATTTAATTATGAAAAAATAATGATGCATTGATATTATTTAGTTGAACCAAACTTTTTACTAGTATATAATGAAAAAATAACGCTCAAATTAATTATTTGTTTGAAGTTGTTTGACTGTAGATGCAACAACTATTCGATGACATCAATAACATGAATAAAAAAATAATGGTAACACTTTACTGTAGGGCAGGTTTCAGAAGGCTACATGACATCTACTTTAGCTCTTCATGACAACTGACATAAACATTTATAAACTCTTATTCCAATAGGCATCAGTTGTCATAAAGACAGCTTTTGTCAACTTTGATGTCACTTGAAATAGGTGTTATGTCAACTTGACATCAAAGCCAGTTGTCATAACATGCTATGTCATTTTACCCCAGAAAGTGTCATGACGCAATCTAATGTCACCAAAAATCTATGTCACATGACATCAAAGTTGACAAAAGCAGCCTTTATGACAACTGACGCCTATTGGAATAAGAGTTTATAAATGTTTATGCTGGTTTATGTCAGTAGGGCTTATGTTGGTGTCATGTAGCCTTCTGAACACTGCCCTACAGTAATGTGTTACCATTATTCTTAATATTTAACATCTGAAGGCTGGATCATTTAAACCATGATATGGGACAGCCATGATGAGTCATACAAACTTAACACATTTGGTTAATGGGTTAGTAAAGTTAACCATGAAAATTAAAGTATGAAGGTTGTGTGAGTGGGAGTGGTGGGTGGGGCGTTTGCTCGTCACTTCAAGATGCAAAATCAAAGTGCTTGTAGAATCATGCATTTTCCGTAAGTTTTGCGTAAGTAAGAGTTTTGCCATTTTGCAATGACAAGTCATGTGTATGGGTACTGGCTAGAAAAATGGAATTTTGTTTGATATGTTCCCTTCAGATAGTAATGACCATGGATATGTGCACTCACTGCCCGTGATCTCGAAGAGCACTTTGTCATTGAGGCCCAGCCTCAGCTCAGGCATTCCGGTGAGAATGACTTTCAGTTTGATGCAGCCCAGAATCTCACTGCGCAGGACACTGCCTGTAGCACTGACCTGAGTGAAACAGAGGGAAAACACAGAGGATATAAGACTGAGTGTACAGTACATGCAAGACATAATCTCATCATCATCATCAAGTGGAAATTTTAAGTTAAAATATACATACACAATTTCCAGCAGCAGCATCAGAGAAAAAGTCAAACAGAGAAAACTCCATGGGTGAATAGTAATGCCCCATTAGAAAGCAATGAAACATGACCCTGCTGTTAATGCTAGAACTGGGCTCTTGAGAGTGGCTGTAGGCTGGAGGGCAGTAGAGCATTCAGCCTGGAACAAGGGAGAGACCAGAGCCACAATTTTGGAGAAACAGCAGAGGTAAACTCTCAGTGTCCTTCATCACTCAATGCAGGGAGGTCTGCAGATATTGGCCTTGACTACGGACATAAGTGTGAAGGAAGCATGCAGTCGACACTTCTTTCATCGGGACTGACAGACACCGAGGCCACACCTCCTTCAAGGAGTCCACACCCACTTCATTGTAACTGACAGGTACAGAGGCCACACCTCCTTCACAGAGGCCAGGCCTACTTCAGTGGGACTGACAGAGACAGAGACCACGCCTACTTCAGGGACTGTCAGGCACAGAGGCCACACCTCCTTCACAGAGGCCAGGCCTACTTCAGTGGGACTGACAGACACAAAGGCCACGCCTACTTCACTGGGACTGACAGACACAGAGGCCACGCCTCCTTCACTGGGACTGACAGGCACAGAGACCACGAAAATGTGTATATTGTTGTCCTCAAAAGGGTGTCCCTTGATCTTCAGGTATAAGTAGAAATCAAAACAAACTGTCTTGACGAAGTCCAGTCACCAAACCTTTCTACTACTACCAAACATTTAGTATGACCTTCACAGGCACTTTAAAAAAGAGATTTACTACATTTACTACTGCATAGTTTATCTAAAAAAGTGCATCTATAGGCCATTAGTACAAAATAAAAAAATATAAACCCAACTGGTTGGCCTGGGTGAACTCACCAGTAGGTTGACAGACTCAATGACGTCCATGAACACTTCATTCTTCCTGTATTTGATGCCCTCTGACCTCCAGGACACAGCATTGGTAACTGTTGCCGGGGGGCGTGGTGCACCCACCTCCAGTTTATGCGCTTGCTGGGTGATGTACCTGTATACAACAACCACAAGTCAAAAACTAACTAACAACAAAATACACAAAAATTGAGTGGAATCAGAAATGAGATATGAAAGAAATAATTGTCCGGAGGTGCATAATTAGGCTATTTAAAATAGGAACATTAGTCCCACTGTCACCACTAATGCACTGTCTCATTTGACTTATTGTTAGGCCTGTCACAATTATTAAATTGTGGCTGTCGATTAATTGTCACACAAACAATTGCGATTAACGATATAATGATATTGATTTTATGCCACAGTTATAATACAAGCATAACAGTAGTGTAAAAATGCAAATACATTCTACGAAGAACAGCCATTTATTGACATTGAACAAGTAATTACTTCTTAATTCGTAATTAGTTCCTGTGATCAATTACGTTATAACAGCTATAAACAGTCGTTCCCTCACCAGCCACTCTTTTTCCTCTCTCTCTTAATGTTAAGACAAAAAATGCAGCCTTTCATGTTACTTATAAAGCACAAAGTGCAAACTCCTCTGCCCTGAAGACCGAAAACTTAAAGTAACAGCTTTACCTTTGATTGTTACCAAGCGCTGACACCAGAATGTCAAATAAACCTTCTCCTTACAGAAAGCTTCACCATAGCAATGATTATATGTATTTCTGTGTTTAAAAAAAAAAAACCTTTTTAAAATGTGTTTATTGTTAGGCCTAAATTATGTGAAGTTCCTGTGAATTAGTTGTTACTATAGAAATGAAACATACAGTATTAGAGCGTGTGGATTAATATAAACCTGTGATTTGCTTTGCAGCCGACACTACTGTCAGAGCTGCTGTTATAGAAAATTATTCAACACCTTCTGACCAATCAGAATCGAGAATTCAATAGCACTGTGGTATAATTGTGACTAGGCAATTATGCGATAATTGTGACAGGCCTATTTAAGGTAGGAACTAACAAGGCATACAAGCATGACTACTCATTCGTTATAACCTTTAAACACACAGAGGTACTGAAAAAAGAGAAGGGCACTAGAAATAAAGCCCGAAGCATCGCAAAAAGTCTCAAATTAAAAAGTAAACAAAAGTTATTATTTCTAATGCAGAAGTCATTGATTCCGTAAAAACTGTGCAATAAAGGCAATGAGCTAGGTGCTGTACTCAGTAAACAAAGCTCTGCAGTTGCAAAGCTGTGTTGCAAGAGCAGCCGGAGACTCCTGGGATGAACATGGACATCCATAGAGACACACAGGCACACAAACAACTGAACCTGTTTTTAAACTATTCCTGTCACCTACACGATCACATGCACACATTACGCAAAGCCTCATACAAAACCATTGACTCTGGATTCTGGTACATGCAGATACAAATTAAGGTATTAATCAAGTCGGCACAATATACATTATTTGCAGAAATATTGGTACAATGTGAAGTGCAATTAACTGTACTTTTTACACTAAATGCTGTGTGTATGTGTGACTCTGTATTAATATGATGTTTTAGCCATATAAAGAATTATAAGGAATTATTACGAGAATGATAAAAATAAAAAAAAAGCCTAAATCTAAATAAGATAAGATAAGATAACACTTTATTGATCCCAGGTGGGACATTTATATGTTACAGCAGCATACAAATAGTACAAAAATACAAGATAACAGAATTTAAAAAGTAATAATAAAATAAGACCAAAAAAGAATAATAATTCGGATAAGATATAAGAATATAAAATAAATAGCTGTGAAGATATATACAGATAAATAAGAATAAACAGAACTGTGCAAATATATATATGTACTTATTTACAGTAGTACCTAAGTAATTATTAGTGCAAAAGTGATGGTGCAACTTTGCTGATGTATATGAATAGTACACACCTGACTTGTGCATGGTGGCCTGTGGGATTGTGTGAATGTGATTATATGTGTATTCAGGCCTCAAGTGGGTTCAGCTGACAAAGCATTGTATTGATGTCAATGAAAGCTTACACACAGTTAGCTTATTAAAGTCTGCGAAACCCGATCAGCACTAATATTAATAAAGGTGGAAAATCTGGAAATCAAAGGTCTTTTCAACGATTTTTAGTAGAGTACATTAAAAAACAGTCAGCATTACAATTTCTTTATGTGAATTTTAGATAAATAACAAGTTTAAGAAAATATGTAATGTGCATACATTCATATAGTTTATATGCTGTCCTCTATTTTACAAAGCAGTACTGAAAACCCAAGACAGGCTAGCTGGGCTTTTGTCAGGGTAACTGCATGTCCTTTTCCATAACAGTCTGAAACAGAAATATCTCACATACATGTGCCTCATGAAGTAAACCTCTGTTTGTAAAACTGTATGTAGCTTACAGAGAATGAATAGAGTATAGGCAGCCTGTTAATGAATAACTGTGAGTAGTAAATGGTGGATTGTGGCCGTCTGAAAGATGAATAATGATGAATAAACAGTGATTCTGTCAGTACTCACTCCAGTAAGATCTTGCTGTCCGTGGTCTGGGGGAAACCAAAATCCATGACCTCATCCATTAGCTCATACACAGTCACAAAGTTGTCTCGTATGCTCTCCTCCTCCAGCACCCTGAAATACTCTTTGAAAACCTGTAACACGTGAGTAGAGTGCAGATGTGATAACACTGAATAGACTCGTATAAAAATTCCACTGGGTTCTCACACTTGTCAGACGAAAGCTTCTTGAAAACAAAATCAAAGTGCTTTATAGTCCAACTACAGTGCTCATCCAAAATACAGCTACCCAGGCTTTCCTTCTTAACACATACACATAAACATGAGTCATTAATATTTACAGGGCATGTTGACCAGGCAGGAGTGTGTGGAAAGCATACTCACCTCCACTATCTTGTACAGGAAGGCATACACAAGAGCAGCATTTGTATTCTTCTTAGTCATTGCTACCACTGAGGAGCGACTGTTAGGGATTTTTTTTATTTTAAGTCTTGAAAATCTCAGTAGAGACATTAGGAAAGTACTGTACACATTAATGATAGTACCTCAGAAGAAAATAGACAGATCAGGGGATGGAAAGAACAGCAGAAAAAGTGCAAGCCAGTGGAGGATACAGTAGAGGTTGCTGTGTTTGATGTACAAGAAGTGAGTGGAGCCGTGTGTCACTACAGGTGATAATTCTGCGTCTTCCTCCTTCTTCATCATGATGGGCATGAAGTGGTCGATCTCACTCATGACAATGTTGCCCATGTAGTTCCGGCATACAAGCACCTGAATGGGTGACAGTTAAATGTATGATACACTGACTAAAACACATGTGATTGACACTTTGACATATACTTGTTTGCAAGAAAAAGACATTTAACTTGCAGCTGTCACGATCAGTCACGACACTGTCATCCCGGACACTTCCGCTCCACGACACCAGAGGTCCCCATCACCCGAATACTGAACACTCATTGGCCTCACCTGACTCTCATTACTTCCGCATTAGCCCCAGTGTTTATATACCCTGGTGTTCTGTTTAGTCTTTGCGAAGTCTTGCCATTTCAACCTGATGTGCATTTCTGAGCGTTTTTCTGTTTCGTGTCTGTTTTCTGGTTACCGTCTTTTGCCTCACCCCTTGGATTTGTTTGTCTCGTGGACTGATATACTGGTTTGGATTATTTTGCATGCTCTACGACTACAACCCTGAAAGCTCCCCTTGTTATAATACACATCTGAACCTACCTTTGACTTCCGTGTCATGCGTTACAGCAGCTTTAAGTTATGCAATGCATCTTTTTCATATTCTATGTTATGAAACCCACATTTTAGATGCTGATTGCAGTAGATGGTATCAGACCAGTTTTATGTCATCACAGGAAAAAAGGCTTATTCAGCACGAGTGAGTGAGTCAAATATTCGCCGACCTCCAAGAGCAACAATATTAAACAAATCTTCTTGGTAAAACTTGGACTTACAAATAAACTTCATTACTTAATAAAAATAATTTGCACATATCTCAGATAGAGATAAGGAACTTTCGGGAAATATATAAAAAGGAAACAAAACTTGTGATATGTAGACTGCACTTCAGCTAATTGTTTAGATGAGGTACTGCTTAATCACTTGCCTCAAACCACATTGTTTTGCTGAGCCACTGAATTACATAAACAATTTCACAAGACAGAATATATGTATTTACATATTAATATTAAAAATCACCTGATTCAAAATCAAGTGATTCGAAAGGACTGCCAGTGCAGTTTCCAGCTATGCAATGTAGTTTTGTTCATTTTTACAGATAACCGTGCGTCATACATTGTCAGAAACCCCATAATGTCTTCAGTATGCAGTTTGCATGATGCTAGTTATTTGTCATAAGCTTCTATTACACACTCTTAGCTGCAGTAAATAATACGCTAAATTTGAACACCTGTTGGTTTATCAGCTACATTTGATGACAGAGAAAAATCGGAGTAAATTAGATTTTCCCCTGATTATAAGTAGAGGAGTAGGAGTGTGAATCTTTGAGCTGAACACTGAATCCATTCGATTCACAATTCATTGGTTTTCGTATCCAATTTTTGTAAATTAAGAACGATTTAAATTTACTTCGATACACTAAACACCAATTCGTTTCAGCGATTCAAGCTTCTTTAACAAATATTATAATGCATTAAAAATATTAATATAACACGTCTTTAATATTACTCAGGCATATTACTATGTTACCTATTATCATCCTGTGAATGCTGCCCGAGTGATGTATAGGCACTGAAAATAGAGGAGAATTTTAGCATTTAAAATGTATTAATGAACAATGCGAATGATTCATCATCATCTTATTTCTTATAACCTAAATTTAGTGCGAGTATGAATTATAGTCTAAAAATACTAGTATAAAATGAAGTATAAAAGAGCATATAGGAAATCAAAGAGTGTGTGCTAATCAGATGTGGATTGAGCAGGAATGCCTCAAGGTATTGGATTGCTGTAGGGTACAGACAGGA
Source organism: Olivaichthys viedmensis (assembly GCA_028565825.1). Taxonomy (NCBI): domain Eukaryota; kingdom Metazoa; phylum Chordata; class Actinopteri; order Siluriformes; family Diplomystidae; genus Olivaichthys; species Olivaichthys viedmensis. The sequence goes on along the minus strand of JAOUQW010000042.1, from coordinate 8,307,109 downwards.
AAGCTTTCATCAGTACTGCTGGAAGACCCAGCCATATTACAGAGTAATCCATCCGACCAAAGCCCTCCGGCTACACACCCCACTTCTTGGCCTTAGTTTGACTCCCTCCCTCTCCCTCTCCCTCTCTCTCTCTCTTTGTCTTTCTATCACTCAGAGGATAATTATCCCTAACTAATAAAGGATGATTTATACTAAATTCAGACACTGGCTTTTCATCATAAACCATCCTAAAAATAGGCTGAAGGGATAATATTAGATGAGAATAAAAGGCACAGTGTTTGGAGGAAGTAAGTATACTGTATATGCTCATAGTGGGTACACACAGCTCTATCTCTCTCTCTCTCTGTTTCTCAGAGGATTATTTTCCTAACAGGATGATACTAGACTTTTAGATAATGACTATTCATCACAACCCCATCTTAAAATGTGTTATACAAGAATGATGTGAAAGCATCTGTGGATAGTAATAAGCGTATGCTTACAGTAGAGCTGGGCGATATGACAATGCAATATCAATATCGTAATGGATTCCATCACAACACAATTTTTTTTTAAATATCACAGGTATCGTCAGGGCTTCCATAAAGCCGACCGACTCCCATTTTACTCGCAGTAACAAGTAGCTGATTGTAAGTTAAGATCTGTTGTTGTACCAAAAGTTTAATTTCCCATACTTTCCATGTTAAATAATAATTTTTTGTAGACTTTACATTAGGATTATCACTGACACCATAGTTTTTTTGTGTCTATCTATCCATCTATCTATCTATCTAACTATCTATCTGTCTGTCTATCTAACTATCTATCTATCTATCTAACTATCTGTCTGTCTGTCTATCTATCGATCTGTCTGTCTATCTGTCTGTCTGTCGATCTATCTATCTGTCTGTCTATCTGTCTGTCTGTCTATCTAACTTTCTATCTGTCTGTCTGTCTATCGATCTATCTATCTAACTATCTATCTGTCTGTCTATCTATCTATCTATCTATCTAACTGTCTGTCTATCTATCCATCTAACTGTCTGTCTGTCTCTCTGTCTATCTAACTGTCTGTCTGTCTGTCGATCTATCTATCTGTTTGTCTGTCTGTCTATCTATCTATCTATCTAACTGTCTGTCTGTCTGTCTGTCTATCTATCTAACTATCTGTCTGTCTGTCTGTCTAACTTTCTATCTGTCTGTCTATATATCGATCTATCTATCTATCTGTCTGTCTATCTATCGATCTATCTATCTAACTATCTGTCTGTCTATCTATCCATCTAACTGTCTGTCTGTCTCTCTGTCTATCTAACTATCTGTCTGTCTGTCTATCTCTGTCTGTCTATCTAACTATCTATCTATCTGTCTGTCTGTCTATCTAACTATCTATCTATCTGTCTGTCTGTCTGTCTATCTAACTATCTATCGAACTGTCTGTCTGTCTATCTATCTATCTAACTATCTGTCTGTCTGTCTATCTAACTTTCTATCTGTCTGTCTATCTATCGATCTATCTATCTAACTATCTATCTGTCTGTCTATCTATCTATCTATCTAACTGTCTGTCTATCTATCCATCTAACTGTCTGTCTGTCTCTCTGTCTATCTAACTGT
>JAOUQW010000042.1:8289445-8305413 GCA_028565825.1 Olivaichthys viedmensis | reverse complement strand
CCCACAAATACCCACCCACAACTAATTGCCCCACCCTCAGAGCTAATCGCCCCACGTCCCCCTCCCGGCGCAACGGTCAAGCCAACATCCAAAAGTTTGTTCACAAACTTTAATCCTCTAGTTCTTTATGCCATTCATTACAAATCATCTCATTAAATTACTGTGATTTTGGCTTCGGTGATGGTGTGTTCTGAAGAACCGCTCTGAAGAGTTGTGCTGAATATACCAGCTGTGTTAAACAATAATTAGATGAAACAAAAACAAGAAAACAACTGAGCCGCAGTTTGACCCTGCTGAAGCGTTTGGAAAGTCGTAATCATGCAGCCTACAATCACAAAGATCACTGTCATTATGAGAAGCCATGGTTTATATGAAGATTGTGTGTATTTTTGTTCTCTGTATGAAGATTGTGTGTATTTTTATTCTCTGGCTGTGTTTGTAGTGTGTACACTGAGTCCACGATGGCGTACAGTCAGTCCACACTAGAGTTTAGTGAGACCGCTGGAGACCGTGTGCCCAGGACGAGTGAGAGAGATCGGCCCAAACTGTGTCGCCTGCAGGGCGTGGGGGTCTCCTCCTCCTCATCATCATCCGCAGGGAGCGCTGCCAGTGCTGCCTTCAGGTACACACCTCACAAAACTCCACACTCACACATCAAAACTCAGTCATTTCACTCTAAAAGCGTTTCTGAATCACACGTCTCACAGATCAGATATGCTCTGTGAGTGACTACTCTGTGGGTAAAGATGCGACCCAGTCCGTCTTGCTGCATTTTTATGCCCTTTGTCTATTTCTTTTTCACTTGTGCATGTTAGTAAAGCGTAAACGTGATAGAAATCAATTCAAATCACACACTTCCACTTTCTATATGTTGCATAGAAAAAATCCTAATCTGCAACAATGTTATGATTATGCATCCTGTAGTTGTATTGTTGTACAGCATCTGGATCACTTATGGAGCGCACGCGGTGTGGACTGAACGGTTGCTTACGCTGCACTTTTTCTATGAAGACTGGTACTTACATTGCGTCCGGTGTAAATTCTAGGTCAGAATAACGCTAGTGCCGCTTACATTTTATGCAAATTTATATTTTACCATATTATTCTACAATAGTATACTACCAGTATGTACGTGTACAATCTTTCGAAAAAAGGGCTCCTCAATGTTTTTTTTGGTTACAGCTTTTTCTAAATGGGCTCTACTTGGAACCTTTTCTGATTAGGAAACCCTCTGTTGTTGGGTTCTACATAGAAGGGTCCCCCCAGAGGCGCAAACTAAAAAATATTTTAGGGTGCTAAGAGTGTATAGTAAATGTGGGACCTTTATAGTTGGGCAATCTTTTTATTTTTGTTTTTTCTACTCAAAGTATGAGGTGTAACACAAATATGAGGGAAGAAAAACAGAACAACTCGAAATAATAAACCATACATGCCCAGAAATACCCAAAATATAAGTACATGTGTGCAAAGTGCAATGTGTGTGTGTTTTTATATATATATTTCTTCCTGTATTCCATGACAAGTCCAAAATCACAGCTTTCTAAGGAATTGTAACAGTCAGCCAAACAGGATTACAAAATTGCTGGTGCTAAATGATGAGTTATGATGGGTTTGATCAAGAAGCAACTCCCTATGAACGTAATTCATGAAATGTACAAGACTACGCTGATCATTGTTTGATCTGCTGCTCTCTTTCTCTCTTTCTCTTTCTCGCTCTCTCTCTTTCTCTCCCTCTCTCTCTCTCTCTCTTTCTCTCTTTCTCTTTCTCTCTCTCCCTCTCTCTCTTTCTCTCTCTTTCTCTCTCTCTCTTTCTCTCTCTCTTTCTTTCTCTCTCTCTTTCTCTCTCTGTCTTTCTCTCTTTCTCACTCTCTCTCCCTCTCTCTTTCTCTCTCTCTTTCTCTATCTCTCCTTCTCTGACTCTCTCTCTCTCTGAGTACTCTGAACAAATGCAGGACCTCGTTGTGAGATGACAGTGATGTGTGTTTAGGGAAAGATATAATAAAGTGGCTTTTCTGTCTTTAACACAAAAAGCAAGTGACTATTAAACACTGGGCTTTTTCTGTTGTCTAAATCAAACACATACAGTGTTGTATGTGGTTTCTGTTGCTCGGTGATAACAGACAGGCAGGCAGTTTCGAAGCTCTCTGCTCTGTGGTACGTACTGTGGGATTAGCAGTATATGACTGTCATTGAGTTCTCTGATTGCTCACAATTATGGACATGTCTCGCCTTTGCCATGTTCAACTTGAATTACTTTAGATGATCATCAATATTTGAAAATGCTGCTATCTAGTGTCCCAAGTGTGTAGTGCTTCACACAGTGCACACCTGATAGGTAGACTTTTCTCTTCACTTTCCTCTGTTGTTTTCCTCTTTCCTCCTGTGACAGTGAAAACACACAGTGCACGGCGCTATGCTCTCGCCAGGGCACTGGTGATACCATCGAAGAGCCAAAGGACACTCAAGAAAGCCCAGGACCCTCCGGTGACGGCTGGACGCCTGAGCCGTCAGCCATCCGGCGCTGTAGTAGCGAGGGGCAAGCGCCCAGAGGAGCTTCAGCGTCTGAGTGGGACACTGCATTAGCATCCGTGCAGGCCACATGGCCACAGCTCAGTAGGTTCCCTTCTGAGGCAGATATTCCTCCCTCCTACAGCAGGGCCACAGGTCTGGACTCAGTGTGTGAGTCAGAGTCAGCGGTCCACGCCGAGGAGAAAAGGCTGAAGATAAACACGCCTGACGACACCGCGCTCCCCTCATTGAGCCACGAGCTCACAGCCAGTGAACTGCTGCGCAACAAGTGAGAAAAACAACACTGTCGGTCCTTTACTGAATAAATATGACTGATTTTGGCAGTTATCAGATTATTAAAGTGGTCATGAAAACAGCGTACTATGATATATTAACTCAGATGATTTCATTATCTGAATTAAAGAAATTCTGTAAAGAAACCTGAATTTTAGCCCAACAATTTGGTTATTCAGTGCATGTTGTCACAGTTTCCCCGTCCACAAGGCGTCACGGTCGCCATGACGACAATCACCATGTGTTTGTGTGTTGATGTTTTGATGTCTGTCTAGCTTCGCCCTGCCTCGTCATTTGAAGTGTGCCCAGCTGTTTCCTGTTTGTTTCCCTTGATAAGTTTGTATGATTACCCCCGTGTTCCTGTCTACGTTGTGAATCATTTGTCGTTTTCATGTTAAGTCTGCTGTGTATGTTACTGCTGTGTGTAGAGTACTTGTCCGTTTATCCGTGTATGTTCCCGCCTCCTGTCCGTGTTACACATGTATACTGTTAATTTGATATCTTTAATTTTTCTGAGCATGTGTGCAAACATAATCAGATGGTGAAAAAAGGTTTGTTTCCGTCTTTGGATCTAAATAGAGACAGTAAAAAAAAAAAAACGGACAGCATTATATGCAATTTGCAACCAGAAAAACTAACTAACTAACTAAATAAATATTTAGCAGTGAAGCGCCTTGAGATATGAGTTGTTAGCAGCTAATAACCTCAAGTGAATTGGGCTTCCAACCAACTGACAAGAAATACATGAGCAATGATAAGTATATATAGTATACGTTAACAAAATGAACAAAATGCGTTTATCAACATTATTTCGCTACTTGGTCGATAAAACAGTTCAAATACTTACAAGCTACTTGATTTTTTTTTTTATGTAAATGCTACCATGTACTTAAACTAATAGCATTTTGTACTAAACAAAATCCAATTAAGAAATCTAATCCGTTGACTCATGTAGACTTGGAGTTTTCCTATTATCAGATCACTGAAATGCATGCAAACATGTTGATTAAATTATTGCCAAAATCAATTTTTTTGTAGTTATCAGATTATTTATGTACATAAACACACTCACTGAGACTATTCCAGAGTTTTCTACTATTTCCAAGTAAAGAATGATTAATCAAAAAACTAATGCATTGATGCATTGATTCAGTTGGGTAGCATGCTCTGTCCTACATTTCCTCATCTACAGTCTTTGACCAGTGCTTCTGTTCTTTCCATAAGAATGTTCTATGACGAAGAGCTGGAGGAATCGGAGCGCTTCTACAGCTCCCAGCCACAGATCCTGCAGCTGTGTTACGCTCTCTACAACATGCTGGTGGCCCACTCGGAGATGGTGTGCTACCTAGTCATCATCCTTAATCACATGATCTCAGCCTCGGTGGCCACTCTGGTGCTGCCCATCCTCATCTTCCTGTGGGCCATGCTGTCTGTACCCCGGCCTAGCAAACGCTTCTGGATGACGGCTATAGTCTACACAGAGGTACAGCTTCAGTAATACCATCACCTCCATTACAGCTTTAGTAACACCATCATCTCCATCAGAGCTTCAGCAACACCATCATCTCCATTAGAGCTTCAGTAATATAAACATTACCATTACAGCATGAGTAATACCATCATCTGAATAAGCGGGATTTGGATTTTACCAATCATAACTCATATTTGTTATTATATTTTTAATCACAACTAAGATGACAAATTGCAATCCATAAACTACTTCCATCCCTATGATTGTAACCTTTTTGGTTTAATTTTTTTTCCCACATCCAGGTGACCATCGTGATAAAATACTTCTTCCAGTTTGGTTTCTTCCCTTTCAACCAGAACATAGAGTTAGACAAGACCAAACCGTTTCACCCTCCTAATATAATAGGAGTCGAAAAGAAAGAGGGATATGTCCATTATGACCTGGTCCAACTGCTGGCACTCTTCTTCCATCGCTCCATTCTTAAGGTAGATTTTATATTTATATTTATATTAAGCATTATATTGGCCTTACTAATATAAGGTTCTATCTGGGTAAAGAGCAGTTTTGAGATACCAGGCATCAGAATTTTGATATCTCATCTGGCAAAGCTCTATAGTAGCGTAATCCACATGTATAGTTCAACAAAGCCTACACTTCTAAAGTGCATTAAATGTACATTATCAAAATCCTGAGACATTTAGAAAGTGGATTTTTGAACAGGTATCAAACACATAAACTTACCTTTCAATAGGCATTTGGTTTTATAAGGTTCTATCTGGTGTTATTATCAATTGATAAGTAATAAATGAGATCTAATAACTTATTAAAAAAGACTCTTTTTGATTCAATCAAGATGATAGTGTTCAGTCATTTTAAAAACCAGACAGTATATCATCACATTTGCACTGCAAGTTTTATTTTTGTGTGAAATCACCACTTTTGAAAAGAATGAATATTATTTATAACAATTCAGCTACAATCAGTTTAATAGCACAATCCTTCGGAGCTAACTATTTTTATGTTGTGATGCTAGATAATCTATGCTCTTCTTTTACTATGTTAAACTAGAATGTCAATTTTGATTGGCCACAGCTACCTCTGTCACCTATTCATCCAGGATCACGATTGGTTGGTTGTGATAGAATGCTCTAATACCAAATTTATACTTGGTTTTGGAGATCTTGGAGAACTTATATTTTATATCTAATCCTAGACCAGAAAACTTGTAAAAGAAAAATAAGTTTCTGTGCTGAACTCAGTTTTGACCAAAATGCCAGATTGAGGATTATGTATTTTGTACCATGTATATTTACTGTATATTAGGTGGTTAGTCTTCTTCTCTGGGATGATTTTTTATCTGATATTTACATTCATCTCTACATTCATCCCTACTTGTGTTTAAAGTAATTTGTGTTTAATTTTCAAATTTGTGTCATTTGAACACTGTTATCCATTGCAATACAGAATTTCAGTGTTAGTGCTATTATTTCACAATACATTCATTGATATTACCTGTGTAACAGCCATGTAGAAGCTGATGTGTGTATTCTTGTCCTGGCTCAGTGTCATGGTCTGTGGGATGAGGACGACACCAGATCAGGAGCTGAAAAGGCACTGTACAGTCAAACAGACTCAGACAGCGTGGAAAAACCCAGAGTCCGAAGGGAAAGGAGTTCACTGACCTGCGACACTTTACTGGAGCCCACACACATCTGCTTGCCCAGAAAACTCTCAAACACACCCTCGGCCATGCGCCGGCACAGCTCCAGTGCAGGATCACACATTTCCCGCAGATCAACACACTCCAGAGGAGGTTAGCACACATAGTTACACCTGTTTCTGTAACAAATGCAGGAAAGCGCTTAGTGATGTTTTTTTTAAATAACATATGTGTTCATGTTTTATCCTTCATATTTTTTGTATGTTTATTTGCATGTTTGTGTGTGTGTGTGTATGTGTCCACAGGCAGTTCAGGCACAAGGTCGAGTGTTTGTCGAGCGGGCAGTATGTTGGGTGTTCAGCAGAAGAGTCGTAAAGAGCTCATTCTGGAGAAATTACAAGAGCAACTCATCAAAGCCATGAAATTCACAGTCAAAATGTAAATGTGCATCATAAAATTTCAGTACAACTCTCTATGTGTGGTTCTTGTTAGCTTCTCTTCAGCTCTCCATGTTCCACATGCATTAACCTGCTCCATAAAAACATATTTCATTCATTTGTAATGTATTCCATAAAGGCTGTTCAGCATTTTATGTAGGAGCTCACTAGACTTATTGAAAAGTACTAAACGTTTTATTTTAGAGGCCAGGTACACTGAGGATGAAAAACATTCATAAAAACACTTGTTAGGAGTTTCATGAAATCTTAAAAGATGTCCAAGCACCATGATTAGACTACTGCAAAGACGGTGCAGTGATTTTTTTTTCTTCTTGTTAATAGTTTTTTTTTTACTACTTCATAAATGTTTGATTACTTGTTTGTTTACATTCTGGAACATAATGTTTTTCTTCAATATGTGTGTGATTTCAGAGCCCTGGATATCTACGTTCCAATTCGCCAGTTCTTCTACAACCTAATCCACCCAGAGTACAGCGCAGTGACAGACGTCTACGTGCTCATGTTCCTGGCTGATACCGTCGACTTTATCATCATTGTTTTTGGATTCTGGGCTTTTGGGGTGTGTTTGACACTGCTATTACCTCTGAAAACCTGAGTGTAATGTAGGAGTTCGCTCACTTATATATATGGTCAGTCGTTTATTGGGTGTGTCCCAAACATAACAAATGCTGCCAGTTAGGCTGGACTCGGAGGCAGGAAGGCATGGAGTCATGTCAAATGGTTGCATAGAACGCTGCCTTCTGAGATAACTTCATCTGGCTGATTTTTGAAGGCAGCATACATGTATCCTTCTTTGGCCTACACATCTGTGCTATATATATGCCTTATCCAGTCACCGAGTTCTATAGTCAGATATACTGCATATTTTAGTCCCTGAGTTCTATGGTCAGTCATTTATTCAGTCATTGAGTTCTATGGTCAGTCATTTATTCAGTCATTGAGTTCTATTGTCAGTCATTTATTCAGTCATTGAGTTCTATGGTCAGTCATTTATTCATTCATTAAGTTCTATGGTCAGTCATTAATTCAGTCATTGAGTTCTAGATTCAGATATACTGTATATTCAGTCATTGAGTTCTACGGTCAGTCATTTATTCAGTCATTGAGTTCTATGGTCAGTCATATATTCAGTCATGGAGTTCTATGGTCAGTCATTTATTCAGTCATGGAGTTCTATGGTCAGTCATTTATTTAGTCATTGAGTTCTATGGTCACTTATTTATTCAGTCATTGAGTTCTATAGTCAGATATACTGCATATTTAGTCCCTGAGTTCTATGGTCACTTATTTATTTAGTCATTGAGTTCTATGGTCAGTCATTTATTTAGTCATTGAGTTCTATAGTCAGTCATTTATTCAGTCATTGAGTTCTATGGTCAGTCATTAATTCAATGATTGAGTTCTATAGTCAGATATACTGTATATTTAGTCTCAGAGTTCTATCGTCAGTCATTTATTCAGTCATTGAGTTCTATGGTCAGTAATTTATTCAGTCATTGAGTTCTATGGTCACTCATTTATTCAGTCATTGAGTTCTATGGTCAGTCATTAATTCAATCATTGAGTTCTATAGTCAGATATACTGTATATTTAGTCATTGAGTTCTATGGTCAGTCATTTATTCAGTCATTGAGTTCTATGGCCAGTCATTTATTCAGTCATTGAGTTTTATGGTCAGTCATTTATTCAGTCATTGAGTTCTATGGTCAGTCATTTATTCAGTCATTGAGTTCTATGGTCAGTCATTCATTCAGTCATTGAGTTCTATGATCAGTCATTTATTCAGTCACTGAATAGGATCTATGAAACTCCTCCAACCCTATACACACCCACCATCTTCCCCTGATAAACTGGTGTTACATGGCTTGCACTTGCATACTGGAACATGATAGGCTCTTATATTTTATGATGCAGTAACACTCGCCTTTTGTGTTTAATACTAATTCAGCTTTTGTCTTAAAATAATACAGGAAAAAAAAGCTACAGTGATAGTTTTGCACTTTGACATTTGAGTGTGTGCATTCATATTAATCCCTCTGAGAGCACACAATTTTTAAAGGTTAGTGTGATTTCAAATCTCCTATCTCTCCATGTCTTAATAGAAACACTCTGCTGCTGCAGACATCACATCGTCTCTGTCAGAGGATCAGGTACCCGAAGCATTCCTCGTCATGGTCCTCATCCAGTTTGCTACTATGGTGGTGGACCGAGCACTCTACCTGAGAAAGACTGTTATGGGGAAGGTCATCTTTCAGGTCATACTAGTGTTCGGCATACACTTTTGGATGTTCTTCATACTTCCAGGAGTCACTGAGAGGTAAATTCTTCCTGGCTACAGAATAAAACTATAAGTACAATTTTCCCATGTTTTGGCTCTATATTATTCATGTAAATTGAAAATCATCCTCATTGCTTTAATAGTTATTTTAATAGTTATTGTTATTTTGTTCTGTTAGACGTTTTAGTCAGAACATGGTGGCCCAGCTCTGGTACTTCGTGAAGTGCATCTACTTTGGTCTGTCAGCTTACCAGATCCGCTGCGGCTACCCTACACGCGTACTGGGCAACTTCCTGACCAAAAGCTATAATTATGTCAACCTTTTCCTCTTCCAGGGGTGAGAACCATCTGTACACATTGCCTGGCCTCATAAATACTGAAGAGCAAATGTCCACATTTCACCCATTAATATATTAGGCTGGACTGATGATTTTAAAAGTGGAAATAATAAAACTGTCCCTTACCGATCTGAAATCAACATTATGTGTCCATTACATGTCTATATACTATTTGAAGTTCTAAGTAAATCTCCATGTCTGCACTGGTTTCGCTTCCAGGTTCCGGTTGGTTCCATTCCTGACGGAGTTGCGGGCCGTGATGGACTGGGTTTGGACAGATACTACTCTGAGTCTGTCCAGCTGGATCTGCGTGGAGGACATTTACGCACACATCTTCGTGCTCAAGTGCTGGAGGGAGTCGGAAAAAGTGAGCAATATAATTTTTTTTATTTTTACAATATTTATGCATTTAGAAAGTAAAAACTCATTCAGTGAGAAGTTTAGAAAATCATTGCCCAATTATTATTATTTTTATTTCTGACAACCATCTTTTATGGTTAATTAATAATATTAACCATAGAAGCTGATTGGGGCTAATATACAGGATTGATGCAAACGGTGTTGTGACAAACAGTGTGTGTGTGCATGTGATTTATCAGAGGTATCCTCAGCCGCGTGGGCAGAAGAAGAAGAAGGTGGTTAAGTATGGGATGGGTGGTATGATCGTCATGTTACTCATCTGCATTGTCTGGTTCCCGCTGCTCTTCATGTCTCTGGTCAAATCAGTGGCCGGAGTCGTCAACAAACCCCTGGATGTGTCTGTCACCATCACACTGGGAGGATTTCAGGTAAATCTTCACTTGAGTGATTTAATACTCTAAATATGTTCCATGGTTTCACTAAAATGGGAAAGGTCGAGACACTATGGAACAGACATGTGTTCCTATAAACTGATCACTAAATATAGGTCTGAATGTGTATATTAGCAGGACTGACTTGTTTACTGTGTGTCTTGCAGCCAATCTTCACAATGAGTGCTCAGCAAAATCAACTGAAGGACACCACTGAAGCAAAATTCCTAGATTTTATGAATTCATACAGCTACATTCCAGTATGTTTGCACCTGATAAAGTGTACTCTCACACTTTCTTTTACTGTCTCCTAATATCCTATGGCTTATGGTCTGAAAACACAGTATGCACAAGACAGAATTAACAAACTGCATCGCATAATAGTATTCACAACATGTGCAATGTAAGAAATCCATCTCTCCTCTCGTTTCCAGAGTGCAATGCAGTTTTTGGAGGCATACACTGCAGAGGATGTGACAGTAGCCGAGTTAGAGGGAAGTTCCAACTCTCTGTGGACCATCAGCCCACCCAGCAGGAAGAACCTGATGGAAGTACTGAGCAAAGAGGACCAGTTTCCTGTCACCATGTCCTGGACCATCCAGAGGTAATGAACACAGCACACAATACAGTATATGATAGTGAGAAGTCACTAGTGTGGGAGCAACACACTTAACACTAATATTAATGTACTAATATTGCTGCGTTTGCTGATTGCTTGAAGTCAATGAAGAATATAAAAGGTGGACTTTCGTTTTTGAGAAAGTGTCAGTGATTTTCTGCATTTTGTCTTTTAGGAACTTAAGTCTTGGAGCAAAGGCTGAAGTTGCCATGGACAAGCATGTTACATACCTGGACATGAATACAAGACAAGAGTTAATAGATTTGCTAAATGGAACGAGGAACAAGGCTGTGTGAGTAAGCTGTTGTACTGAATTTAACCAGTAATTCCACTTAAGGACATTAAGGTATAAACCTATGTCTTCTTGCATTTTATTTACAGAGTGATAAAACAGGTCTTCCCCTGCTTCCTTCGAGCTCCCAGCGATTCCAATGCGAAACCTATAGAACAGCTTTATAAAGGTAAAAATATTTTTTCTCCCAATTTGGTCTTTGCCAATTCCTACCCACTAGCTCATTCACCCCTATCACACGACAGCTACCAACCGGGGAGGGTGAGGGCTAACACATGCTTCCTCTGAGACACATGAAGCCAACTACCGCATCTTTTCAAACGTCACAGGCCAGGCGAACACACTTGGAGGAAAGAGCTAACTATCACAGACGCCCACGATTGGCTAGTGTCGCTTTAATTGATAGGGGGGAGAGAGCGTAATGCCATCCTTCTCACTCAGAGAGCATCGCCAATTATGCTTTCTTAGACTCCTGGCCACTCGCGACCTCCCAACGACAGGGTGAACGTTTTTCTGTTGCGCCACTCGGGTGCCCCTAAAGAGCATTTTATTAGCTGTTAATTGGGATATTCAACATCCTGCATTTGTTTTACTTTTAAAGTAATACAACTTTTTTCCAACTTGATCTCTGTTAACCAGATCTGTATGTGCGATTAACACGGACAATAATGTCATTAATAATAAATGAGAACGGAAAACCTGTTTACTCAAAACCTGCTTATAATGGAAGTCTGAATTCAGTCAATACAATTTTAAATTATTCGACTTTATAACATGAATGCAAAATTACAGCCGTTATATTCAATAAAGGTTTTAGGATGAGACGGACATGAGAGAAAGTCTTACCAAACATGTTCTTATGGAGTTTTATCCAACTTTCCAACACTGGAGCAATACAGTAAAAAGGTTATATACACTAGACAGAAGTGTTCACTTTGAGCTACTTTCACTACATTGGCAACTCAGGAGCACATTTGTCACTCTGAAAAAGTAGTCCCATCTCTTAATCTATATACATTAAAGAGATTACTTTACAAATACCTTTGACGAAAGAATTCTAAAGAAAGTGTTCTACAGAAATGTATTTTGCGTAAACTTACCGCCCTTAGGCCCCCATTATAACTGTGTTTTGAATGAACAGGTTTTTCAGGGGTTTTTCTCAGTACAGAGAAATGTACTGAATGTTGAAATTCTTGTCAGTGGCAATTGCACATATGCCACATATGAGGTAGATTGAAAAACACTGGAGTATTCCTTTAATGATTGTCATGCTCCTGGCATTCATGCTTTAAAAAGATCCACCAACTCTGTCCCTCATTGTAGAGGATGCCTATAAGGACATCTTGTTGGACCTGGAACGCACCAATAACAGCAGCGGCGAGATTCAGGAGTGGTGGATCGTGGACCAGCCGTCTGCAGTGATGTCAAACACAGGATCCGGATCGAAGGCGGAGGGGAAGAGGGAGGCTGGACTGCAGCTATATGTCTTCAGTGATAAAGTTAGTCCTCCCAGCCTGGGCTTCCTCGCTGGCTATGGGTAAGATCAAGCGAAAACAGCAAACCATGCAAGTAATCATTAGACATTAGAGCTGATACTTTGATTTTAGAATGCAACACAAAATACACCAACAAGCAAATACTCCACAAATTCAGAGCAGGCAGTTGCAGGCTATCAGAAACAAAGCTCACCATACAGATCTGTATTACCAGAGGAGGAAATATTCAAGTAATTGTACTTGATTACTATACTTAAGGATCTCTTTAGCAGAGTATAATTGAAAATGAAAGCTTGTACTCTTGTTCAATTACATTTTCACAAAAAAAAAAAATATATATATATATATTCATATGACTCATATCATGACTCAAATCATTTTTTTCTTTTGCCCGGCTACCAATCCAATCAATCGCATTTCTGTTTTTAACTTTATTCATGTACGAAGTGTACGAATTCAAACGTACATGGGCGATGTTAGGTTTTGTCCGATTTCGTATGAATAAAGTTGTAAGAAACGGTACAAACGTTGGCCCTGCCCCGAACCTTAACATTACACTTTGTAACTTTTTATACAAATTGAGTTGTGTGAATATTTACACATTTGCAAGTGAGACTATGTTACAAAAAAATTCTTGACTTCTGAACTAATTTTAGTTCAAATCATTTACTTTTAAATACTTGTGTACATTTAACTGTGGACACTTTTGAACTTTCACTCAAGTATAATTTTGCTATCTACCATCACTTTTGATTAAGATTTTGACACAATACCCCACACGTTCATGTAAGTCTAGTTTTTCTTTACTTTTTGCATCCCTGTGTGTTACTGACTTGCCTACATCACATCAGAGTTTAGCAGAGAGTCAACGGATATTAAAGTGCCATTACTCTTCTTTCTCACAGTATCATGGGTCTGTATGCCTCCGTGGTGCTGGTCATAGGAAAGTTTGTGCGTGAATTCTTCAGCGGCATCTCACACTCCATCATGTTTGAGGAGCTGCCCTGTGTGGATCGCATCCTCAAACTCTGCACCGACATCTTCCTCGTGCGAGAGACCGGGGAGCTGGAGCTGGAGGAAGATCTGTATGCCAAGCTCATCTTCCTCTACCGCTCACCTGAGACCATGATCAAGTGGACCAGGGAGAAGACCAAATGACCTATGGGAGTCTATGGGGAACAAGAAAAAGCAAAGCGCAAGAAGAAGGACGCGCTGCTGAGGGTGCAGAAGAGCGCGTCCACATAATCGGTGTGCTCATCAGTTTGTGAATAAGAAAAGGCCTCCAAATATGGAGTCTCACTGCCTTCAACAATGTGACCTACAGGTTTAGCTGTGCTGCAGCTAACCTGAACCTGAAAAGCTAATGGACTGGGGGAATGGAGCAGCTGCCATAGACTTTAATGAGCAGGGCTGAGCTGTATTCTAGCGCCCCCTACCTGCTCAAACAGAAATGAACTGGATTGTGCAATATACTGTCCTGGTAGCTGGCTGTAAACACAAATAGAACAGAGGAAGAAAAACGACGACTGAAAGACACTAGCCACTTTTGACTTAAGAGAAAATTATTTGCCTTACTCTGGTAGTGTTTGGTTTTTTTTTTTTTTTTATAGAAATAAAAAGTGACATTCCACCAGGACTCATGATCGATCTTTACCCATGTTTGAGAGTGTAAAGAGAAGATGACGGTGTTCTCAAGAAGAGTGTCATCTCATCAGTACAGTATTTAATTTGTTCTTCCATACATGCCGGAGAACAGCGACATCATCAAAAACTGCTTTCTCTCCTGCAGTAACAGATGCTCTGTACACGGTGGGATGCGATTGTGGTTCAGTGACCTAAGCATAAAGCACATTTTGGAAACCTGGGGTCTGGGGTCTGTGTCTTCTCTGTGTGAACCATCCATTCACTAATAATCAATATCACATTTTGGGAAAGGACTCATTGCTAAAAAAAAATATAAAGACACATACAATATAATTGCTTGAAATCCAAGACACGCAATAGCAGCAAAGTAAGATTTATGTTTTATGTCAGAGTTTTGTTGGGTTCAGGAAAGTGTTGCACTTTTTTCATCAAAATGCAAATTCCACACGTTTACACATTGATCAATTTGCATGCAATACAGACATTTTAGAATAACAGTGTACAGATCTTTTGTTATAGAACATGCACACATCATTGCAAAGCACAAAATGTAATTATAAGGAAAAAACAAGACAAGATTTCATTAAAAAAAAAAAAATTAAGGAAAGGAATTATATTAGCATCCAAGAAGTAATATTAAGGCAGTTCATGCACCTCTTTTTTATCATGTAGCTATTTAGCAAACCCTTTTGGATACAGTCTGTATTGGAAAGAAAATCTGACTGAAGAAGGAAAACATCAAAATGAATTAAATGATTAATTTTAATAATAATTAATGCATTCCTTTGACTACTTATCAAATTTTCAGGCACGATTGTTTTCAACACTGTTTGCAGCATATAGAAGGAAACTAGAATTGAGGTTTGAAATGACCGAATATCACTCACATTTTTGGATACCTATTGTTTTTGCTTAGAAATTTATATAACAATAATAATAAAATAAACTAAACTAATGATGACTTATTATTATGGTAATACTTAGGATCCTGTATAAATTAAATCTCACACAGGATGTTACCACAGCCAAAAAAAAATGTATATACAGGTCCTATGAAATAAGCATATTTTAATTTAGTGTGTAACTAAATTCCATAAAGATATAAAAGCATAAAATACGTCACAAAACTCATATCCTGATATTGGGTAGGAGCCTTCGGTCATTTATAATGTTTAGAGTCTTACCATTATAACTAGTCTGAACTTCTTAAACATAGGATCTGTTCTCCTGTGACTCATTTCGGTGTCAGAAAAATTTAAATATGATATTTTAAAATCATCACTGCGATGACTGAATACAACAATCATGCTTATGCCTCAGTTCTCGAGCTGCAGGTGATATGCATGTATAGCCATGTTTGGGGATAGTATTTGGTAAGGCAGTTCAGCCATGCTAAGGCTCAGAGGAAGGCGCTGGTGCAGTTTCTCACGATCAAAGCATAGCCGTAACGCTCCGATCAGGAATTGTGGAAAACTTTTCTTTTATTACCGCAGCCTCAGAGGCTTTCAAGAACAATGTGTATAACCACCTCCCCTACACAAGCAATGCTCACTGTGGGTTAACTTGGAACCCGTCCTGGCTGTGGCTCAATTCAGCAATTCCTGATTAAGCGTTGAAGCTAAACAAATAATATATAAAGAAAAAGATTTTTTTCAACAACAGAATGTACAGTACTGGATCAGCAATCAGATCAACTAACAGAGTCCTCCTGCATACTCATCCTCCTCTTCCTCGGGTTTATCAGCTCCACCGTTTACTGCGTCACCAGGAGCAGGCTTCTTCTTCCCCCCTCCAGGTACAGTGAGAGTGATAGCCAGCTTAGCATACTGGAAAACATAATAATAAGGTGTTCATGGCCTTGACAAGCATGCACAAACATACAGTACTGTGCAAAAGTCTTCGGCACCCTAAATGTTTTATATAAATGTAGTTTTAGATGATTATTTTATGTCTTCTGCATTCGTGTGTCATAACAAATGAGCAGATTTTAGATTTCCAAACATTCATTTTCCAAAAAATTTTATGTTACAGATAAATGTTTGTAAGTCATTAAAGAAAGTAAGATATTCAGCACTAGAGCACTTTTTAGATAAAAACAGAATCAAGGCTGTTCTGGGAT
>JAOUQW010000042.1:8256486-8267401 GCA_028565825.1 Olivaichthys viedmensis | reverse complement strand
GCAAGCAACCCACATGTGAATGGCTTTCTCAGGTTCAGTGAGCTAGAGCCTATCACGTGTGGGTTGCTTGCAGAACACAGTCTAGGTTTATACTGTACATGCTTCCTGAAATTTCTAACTAGTGAAGACTGAAGAGACTGACACTGAGATGCATTTGGTCTTTCTATGCCAAAACCACTTCACTTTCAGACGCCACACACTGGCATCACTTACAGTAATGTCACAATGTCAGACGTTTGTATCATGCGTTGTATTGGAAATGTTCTCGATTATAATTATGAAATGGTGATTTGTTGGAATTGCTTGGTCTTGGATGTCTAATCTGGTGTTATTTAGAACCCTCCAATAGTGATATGCACTGTCACTTGGCCATATTTAAAACTCCATTACTTTTCTAGCTCATCTCTGAGGCCCTGTATAACAAATATTCATTCAGTCCTTTATTTCCTGGCAGGGAGAAGATCAACACTGACACTCTGAGCCCTGGATATGTTTGTGCTAGAAAATAAATGGATGAAAACATGGAAAGTGTGGGCACTTGGCCTGTTTACAAGCAGCAGGGCGAGAGCATTACAATGTTACAGATGTATGGAATAGTCCAGCGTGTGTTTAGACTGCTTTGACATGCTCGCCTCCATTGACCCCACAGTACAGAGTGGGAAAAAAATAGAGAAGGACCACACTTATTATTCACAAAGAAACGACACAGTAGAGCGAGTTTAATGACTCCAGATGGGAATACAACTAGGCTCTTTCCCAAGGAAAGGGAATATCTGTTATTTAAAAAAAAAAAAAAGAGAGTAATCTGCCTCATTATAGAGGTGGACGTTAAGATGAATCTCAATGTATCATGGGTTGACTGCAGCTATTTAAAAACTGTTGAGTCTCATGTCGACTGTGCTTAATCATGCTTCAAAGGTAGTCATTTGGACTATCTTTGAACCATGATTTAGCAATCTATTGACAAGTGTTTCTTCCAGCTGTGCTTACATGACCCACAGCTGGAGGAAGCACTTGTCAATACAGTCCTAAATCATGGTTCAAAGATAGTCTAAATGACCCTTACATTAGGATTACATTAAAATATGAGCTGATGTTCATGATGTTGTACACTATATGGCTCATAAATATATCTAGAATCTGCCAGTTAATATTATTTATATCAAAACTGGCCCTAGATTAGACCCTTGTGGAGGAAGCTTCCATTAAATTCACATAATTATGTATCTATTATATGACATTCTGCATATAATCAAGTGCCAAGGGATGAGTTTTTACAGCCAGTCAGTAACCACAACCTGTCTTAACCATCAGCAGTCCTCTGAAGAACTTCTTCCTTCCTAAAATCATGATCTCGAATCCGCTGTCCTCGCACCACAAAGCGAACAGTGGGGATTTATTTCAGTTTAATTTCCCGGACGTGGGAGGAACACTTTGGATGTGGTTGAAAATAACAAAATCCTCTTCGCTGAGAACATCCCACGGCTATGATGCATTCATGCTTGAAACGGTTTACCGTCCATAAATCTTTTGAAGCATTCAATTAACTTGCTTTGCGTCAGTACTATCCATTACAGTAAGATGGATTCTTTATGTTCAGTTATATAATGATGCATTCGTCTGCTGGATTCTTTGAGCCAAAACATGGGCTTGTTCTTATAAGTGTTTGTAGGAATGATCTATGGCTTGAGTCCAGACACTAATGCAAGTAAACTGATAATAGCATCACAATTTTTTTTTTGGTAAATAAGTACTTTTGAACCAAATAACAGGCTAATTACAGTTGTACAAATGCTTATGTGCAGTCAGGAATATTTAATTACATTGTTGGGAATTCAACATTATTCCCCTTAAATTACATGGGTCCATTCGACTTTGGAAAAACATTAAATGCGCATTAAATAACTCTGTCTCCTCTAATACATTGCCTTTTCAGCAACTGTCAAATGGTTCACTTAACAATAACTTGAATACCAAATAGAAAAATGTCTTATGGTGTTACGAACAGGGCTAATATTGACCCAAGACCCAAAGCAGTAGGCTCACTGAGTTCCCTCATGTTCTCTCTGTGGTAAAACATTTAAAACCATGCCCCACAGCCACTAGCATGCCAAAG
This sequence comes from Olivaichthys viedmensis, assembly GCA_028565825.1. Classification (NCBI taxonomy): domain Eukaryota; kingdom Metazoa; phylum Chordata; class Actinopteri; order Siluriformes; family Diplomystidae; genus Olivaichthys; species Olivaichthys viedmensis. The sequence continues at coordinate 8,265,285 of JAOUQW010000042.1, read as the reverse complement.
AAAACCATCCAGAGACCGCCATTCCCAGGCTAGGCCAGAACGTATAATGCTTACATTGAACCTGGTTGCTCTCTGGAAGAATGTGCAGCATAGAGCCTGGAAGTGTATCATGCAAATTCTCACTCATAATGAACAACAAGATGTAGAAGTGAACAATTCGATGAATTAGTGAATTAGGCGATTAAAGAAAAAAGGAAAAACAACATGGCAGGCTATATTTGTCTTGATGGAGCGAAATGAGGGATGGACTAGCATAGTCTAACGAATAGCACATTTGGTTTGATAAATGTCCTTCCCTGTTGTCAGGGTTTTCTCACCAAGTGGTACACAATCACTGTTCAGCACTGAGTCAACAGATATTTAAGGATAGCTTATTGCTTTTCATGTTGCTCTTACGATGTTTGGATGAGCCAGGCTCGTCCACCGTTTGTTCCGTCCACCAGCTGAACAACGAAATACCACAGAGTCCATAACAAAGCGAGGCTGCAGGTGTTCAAAATCTGTGCTCGCTAAGGTGACCTCCAAGACCCCAGAATTCCATCCAGGAAACTGACCCAGAATGCAAGAGCCTTTAAACCTTTATTCACCCTCACATTTTAATTGACACTTTTTATCTGGCATGATTACTGTTATCCTAAACTTACTACACTTTGTAACAGGATAGAGAACGTTGTTTAGCCAGGAAACATGAATTGCTCATGTATGATGGCATGCAGACAGCAAGCTGATTAGTTTGCCATGGGAAGTGCTGTTTTTGAGTTTGGCTACTTCTAGCAGCTCGTAATTACCCTGCAGCTCAAAAAGTAGATGGGAACACAGTTATTGTCAAGAAAATTTAAAAAGACGTGTTTTGGCCAAGTAGCATCAAAGCTTACCAGTCCAGGGGGTGTAATTATCAATTCCATAAAATATCACACTCACATAACCGGCACTGTATGCAATGCGCCCTTAAACTAGCTGACTCAGCAATTAATCTGAGCATGCCTTTCATGTAGCATTTATGGTTCAGAAGTTACCCCTTTCAATTATTAGCTAGTCATTACTGCTAATTCAGACGGTAACATGTTTGCTTCAACTAAACCATCACATAAATAATACAGCATGGTGTAAAAATTATATAATTATGACATAATAATTGATTACATTTTAATTGAAATAATTTTATATATATATATATATACACACACTGTCAGTCAAAAGTTAAAAACCTGGAGTTTCTTATTGTATCAGTTTTATTAGGGGGAAAAAGGTGCAGAAGAGAAACTAAGGAAGAAAATATATTGTACTTAGAGACTTATTATTTGAAAGCTGTTAGATCCTAATGGAACTCTTATTGAGTGTTTTATTAAATATAGGTAAACTTGGAGATTAAACCAGTTAATCCTACAGATAAAATACTCATAGACAGTGGCAGTATCAATTGTAAGACAAATATATTTTTTACCTACAAGTGCTTTATTAGAGGGATCAAGATTGAGGCCTAGGTTCCGGTTAGACCTAAAATAAAATGTTTACAATAAAGTCACAAACAAGTCCACTTACTATTTAGAGGCACTAAGTGCTAAGTTACCTGCTGTCATCTATGATTTAAACATCGCATTTCAATGCTTACTGCTAACATAAGTCTCATTAACTTTTCTTCAATATCTCTCTCAAACTCAAACAGAACTGCAAAAACATTCAGCGTGGCACACCACAACCATATTAAAGCTAAGCAGGGCAGCATGAAATGGATGTTTATTATAAAACTATGCATTGGCATCACTAAGCCTCCCAAAAACACAGTTCCCACTAAGTACCTGGCACTCACTATTACAATCACATGCATACACCCACACAAAAGGCACAAGGAGTTTGGGGGCAAAATACAGAGTTGGGCCCAGCCTTACTGGCACCCAGCCTCGGAAAAGTGAGTGCCATGCCATAATGAAAACAATGCCCGCCTGGAAGGCTGTTTTGCAAAGAGCAGTGCTTGTGCCCAACCACACTCTGCCCTTATAACTGTACTATTACAGCCATTATCAACAAGATGGCTTTCATAAAAGAATTGATAGTGGTATAAAAAAGAAACACTGAATTCCTTGGAAAACTTGTGAGGTTGGAGGCAAAATATGCAGACACCTGGGAAAGGATGCTCCTTCTCTCCAGCATGCTTGTAATCAATGTCATGCAAGTTATAATTACAAAACCGGCTAAAAAAATGTACAAAAAACATTTGTGGAGTATTGTCTTAAACTGATCTCCATATAGAACTCCCAGAAAGTTTTACACGCAAGAAGACATACTGAGAGGTATAGTTGTAGCATGGAAACACATCAAGATCCAAATTTAAGATACAGTACATAGTTACAGCACTCTGCTTCAACCAGCAACTCAGGAATGGATTATCATTAGAGATTCCATCATTAGAGAACCACTACAATTTTATATATAAGTTTAATGGCGTGCACTCTCAAAAAGTCAGGTTCTAGGGGATTTGCAACATTTGTGACCGAAGAATCAGCAGCATTGAGGTGTTTGAAAGTGAAAAGCTACAAGTTAAACTGCTTGTGAGTGCACGTCTCAGTCCACCTGAGAATTCATGCCCAGTTGTTTTGTGGGCTCATAATGTTTTAAAAGTAAAACACCACATTTATTGCATTTAGACCAGCCAGCACAAAAATGATTTTCAAATATATGAGATGAGATACAGTAACACTTTATGAATATCCTACAACAATAATAAAATGAAGTTCAATCACAATCTCACATGCAATCTTCTTTTACGGAGCCAATTAGGAAACAAAATAGTTTCTTCCATTCCAGTGGGTCTAAAACCTTCACTGGCAAACTTAAAAGGACCCATTAAAAAGCTTTCTGAGAGTGAACACACGGATAAGACACTGCAGTTATAAGGTATATGTTTTGATTTAAGGAATTCACTATATGAACAGCCTATAGGTGTTTCTGTCTTATGGGAATAAGTTTGACAATGTTTTTGATTTCAGGTTATCCTTGGAACACACAAGTGCATTAAAAAATAGCATTTCATTGAGAGGGAGAGTCGAGCAGGGAGTTTTGCACATAATGAGGACCAGATGCCTTACCTTCACTGGCAGCAACATTCCTGGGAGCTTTGGTGGACGTATGATCGGTGCCGGAGCTCACGTCGGAGGAAATGCTGGAGCTTCCTTTACCTGTGTGACCAAAAACACAATAGAACATGGTTTATCATTGTACATGCCTGCTTATTTGGATGGCAATATGTATTTCTAGTACAGTGTCAAGGTTGATCATGCTGAATGACCTTAGCAGTGGGGAAAGCTGGTGCTTGGTATCATATAAGGGTGGGGAAGAGTTCCCACTACATGTCAATATTATAACAGATGCCGTAAAAATGTAATCAGACATCCAAGCCTTGTTGGGCAGCCATTTGTTGAATAATTACCAGTGGCATAGTGTGTTATTTCTAATCCAAACCGAGGTTTGAGGTTTTCATGATTAAGGATTTTGAGGAAAACTCATTAGGAATGCAGAGGAGCTAAGCTAAAACCTTTTAAGTTCATGCCTTTCTGCCAACGAAAGAGCAGCCAGCACTGGAACATGGAAGAAATTGCTTTAATTTATCACTGAGAGGTTTTAGTTATGTTATGATTCCCTATGACAGCACTGCTTTTGACACGTTTAAACTCTGGCCATTGAGGGAAAAAAGGGACCTCATCACAAGGATGTTACATCACTTTGTGCATTTCAATTCCCTTCAGTTAATTCTGTTATAAGAGAAAACATACAGGAACCCAGGTCTCATTATAAGAAATCATAAGTCATAACAATTAAACAGTAACATCCATGTAGAATGTAACCAAATGTAAGTAGAAAAAGACAAGAAATACTGTAATCTTGTGGATGAATTAGAAATAATAAAAAATCAACCAAGTATTACAAACGAATGTTGATTATGTTGAGGAAAATTAAAGAGTGATCAAATGTGATGCTCTATATTTCTACATTAAAGTAAACATGTGACATGGAATGGTATGTGCGCTGTGTTCATTAATTTCAACCAATGCTGCCTTTTCATAATATAGCCAGCCTATATTCATTTTCATTACAATTATATTTATCCATAAGTCACTTAAGTGACTTTTATCCAAAGTCACTTACAATTAAGGTTGGATATAATCCAAGCATAGAGCTCAAGGTCTTGCTCAAGGGTCCAACAGTGCCTCTCTGGCAGTCCTGGGATTTGAACTCACAATCTTCCAATCACTAGCTCAGAACCATAACCACTGAGCTACCACTGTCCACCTGGACAATTTTCATTTGGCTCTCTATTCTTCTGGTACTATATAAGGATTACCAGAATAATCAATCTTTGTTTGTCCAGAAAAAGGGCAGCTTTTTGGTGCTGTTACTGATTAAGAACAGTAAGGTTCACGTGCGAATGTATGGATGTTTCCATAGTAAATTCAAGAACTAAGTCAAGGTCCTCAGCAAAGACTCTGGAGCCACAAATGCAGAACTGGCATAAAATGTGTGTGTTCGTGTGTGTGAGAGGGGCCTGTTTTATGACGGGTCATAAACTCAAACCACCAATGGCTTCGTGCAAAATCGTCTTGAGCCTTCATTCCACATAAGTCGTTCACCATGTAAACAAGCCCTTCTTCACACGCTTCAAGTGCTTATCATGCACACCAACACACACACACATATTACATGGCCCACATGCTATGCTGCAGCATTGCCATCATGCATCAACCACACACAGGGACTAGCGTTATCCTTGCTCTGTTTTAAATAAGCCTCTGCATCACCATTGGTTCAGCAAAAGACAATTTCATCAATAATGACTACACTAATGTCCCATGATAACACAGTCATTTCCAGCATTTCTCCTTTGGTAAATCAACCAATGCTGTATTGTGGCTAAGATGAGACAGACTCCCCAGTTGTATAGACATGTGGGGAAATCACCAAACCAGCACATCTGCTTCGTTTTCCACATCAGGCCCCGGGAATGTGACTCACTAAGCAAGTGGATGCAATTTTCTGTATTGTCAAACGGCCTCAATTAGTTGAAATTATGAATATAGTTTTTTTTTTTTTCTAACCATCCTATTCTGCACAGCTTCATATTGAATGGTGAAAATTATTTTGTGAAAGTTATTATTATTATGTAGTTGCCTAAGGCTACACAACAGTTCCCGTCCTTGAAATTAAGAAGCGAAACCACAAAAGTCTGGCGAATGATTTTCTCTCATACAGTGTTACCACGTCTCAGCATACACAGGAGATCATGGTATGAGGTGTAAAACCCTATAACAGTAATAAATTATAGAACAGTAGTCGATATATGATTCTGAGGAGTCAGCCGTTTGTTGACTATGGCTCACAGAAACTTCCACAAAATCTTTCATCAAGAGCTCAAGACTGACCTATTGAGCTAAAAGAAGTAATGAATTACTTCAATGGATTGCTCTTTCTTGCTTGACTACCAGTGGGGGTTTTTTCCATGTTGAAATGCTTGGAAAAGGAGACAGTCCATCATTCTATCCTCAATGCATCCAAGTGAGTGATTTTTTTGGTTATATCATCAGTCATTTCGCCAACACATAAACAGCCATTTCAGATCACTGAAATGTAAAAACTGAACGTTGAAAAGACATTTCCGTGTACTTTCCAAATCTGATCAGTCTGGAGAACTGACCAGCCCAACTTTGGATCCTGCAACCTTCATCCATTCTCATTTGATGGAGGATTATTTGAGTATATTTGAGTATTCCAGATGTACACTAAAGTAGACAGGACTGAAAAAATCTATCTCGAGAGTAATCCATTCACATTGGTTCCTTTCCAACGATGCTTGAGCCTCTTAATGGAGCTTACCAGCACTGTCTATCAACCTAAACACTGTCATCTTAGTCTAGTTAAGACAGTAAAGGTCTGGCCTTTTGATCAGACTCACTTCATTAACAAACCTTTAATAAAAAAGATTCTTTGGCCAGACTTAATCTTCCAAATGATGCGTAAAAGGTTTCGCAATGCACAAGCAATTCCATTACTCAGGAGCTTAGCACCCATTGACAACTATTTTCCACTGATCGAATGTTCACATTTTAAGCGGAGAACAGCACAGCTTGAATTCATAAAGCCAAGGTTTGACTCTGCTTCTGTACAGAGACCAATAACACAGGCACACATAATCACTCTGTGCTTATAATTTCTGTCAGTGGTTTGTGCATTATGTTTAATTAAAGAAAAATCATATGGGATGATTGCAGTCAGGACTAAATTGGATCTGTTTTCACGGTCATATTTCATTGGTCTTCCTTTGTAAGATGCAGAAAGTTGGGCTGCTTCCCAAACATCACTGACAAGGATTTATTTCAGTGGAATCTTTCCTATTTTCCTTTTCTACCCATCTTCCCAGCAGATACATCCATGTCATAACTGACTGAGATGCAAAAGAGAGAACACCCTCGAGAGTTTAACACTGCGGTCTCCCCTCCATTAAGTGAAAAACTCAGCACGTGCCAATGACACATTCTTAAGAAGTGGGTTGTGAAAAGCTCCAGGGCAAGAGACCTGTTTGCTTACTTTTCTGGAAAACAACCTGTCAAAAACTTTCACCAGTTTCCTGTCTTGTGCTTATGTAAGGTGCAAAGAGAGTTTCGCAGAGTGTTCGTTCACTAAGTGAAATTCAAGACGAGGTCAAGCTCAAGTACAGATGCTTGAGGCACAGATGGAGAGAAATGGCATTTATAAACCCTTGATGAGGTATCACGTTGTGCAGAGATGCACGTGAAAGCCAAGTGCCTCATACAAGTCTGTAATCCTGTCTAGCTTTGAAGAGCAACCTTCCTGTACTAACTAATTGAACTCAAATACACTTTGGCTAAGATGAAGACTGTCTTGAGAAATGTAGCAGTACCGAGCCAGATTCTACATTTCTAAATTTGTAGATAATAAATTCTAACCATGATTGGATCCATATGATCAGCTTCTAGCTTACATTTAGACAGCAAGATGAAATGGCCAAATCAGATTTGCATTTTCCCCTTATTTTTATATAGTTTTGACAAGCAATTGGCATGTTGCCTTTTGCTGAAATGTTGGGTCAGCTTATAAATGTGGGTCAAACTGGAACTTTGCAATATTTGCACTTGGATATATATATATATATATATATTTTTTTTTTAGCTGCCTCGCGGGAAAACATCAGACTGCCTGAGTAAATGTAGCCTAAAACTTTAGAACCTCTCAGTCCAGTACAAGCAACCATTCTCAATGACACAGTTTGTCTTCATGCACTTTATTTGGACTTTAATGTCTGATCAGTAGTTCAGTAGTTAACATTAGTAGTCTACTGTTTTCATTGTTATCTACTGATTGCATGCAAGTCTTTGCTTCATTTAAGTATCTTCCTGTGTGCTTTATGCACTGCAATGCAATCCTGGTGTCTTGGTTGGTTCACAACTCATAAATATATGCATATAAGTAAAGATTTTTACCAAAATAGAATACCTAAAAAGCCTGAGGATAAATAATTGCCCTCATTAGTCACTATCATTACTACTAATCGGTACAGAATGTCCACTGTTGGACATTTCCAAGCCTTCAGTTGGGCACTACTTTCTACTAGACACCTGTGACTTGTCGATGTCTCTGGTAGTGCTGAGCTGGAGAATTACAGGCATTCGCATGCTGACGCATTTGCCTGTAGCTGCTTCATTTCATTCTCTAAAGGAGGACAAGCTGAGAACGATGTGTAGGATGAACAAGTTGTAGTCAACTGGTGGGTACATTTGTTGTGAATGATGAGAGAGACGAGAGAGAGAGAGAGAGAGAGAGAGAGAGAGATCTGAAGAACCTTGAAACTTCCCTCAGAGTTTTTCAAAGACTTGACTACAGCTTAAAGTTTGACTTGGCCACTTGACCCACTATGTCTGAGCATTAGGCTGTGCCCCAGATGTGGAGGTTTGCCTTGGACTGCTGAATAGTTTAACATTTAAGCAAGTCTCATGGCTGCTTTAAGGATCATTCTTGAAAGAGCAAACCATGGCAAAGAATGAAACTGACTTCCATTTCCAAGTCTTGGTGACCACGGCTTTGAGTAAATGACTTCATGGGACATTTTATAAGTAGCTTCGGCCCCTGGATCTAAAAGTGGGCTCCGGGGACCCGTCCGTGACATACCATTTAAAAAAGAAATCAACTAGGAAATGTTTTTTTTTGGATAAAACTAGGAAAGGTGCAAACGACTTGGGTTCTGCAGATTGAACATTTGACATGCTGAGGTCATAAGGGTGGATTAGTTCTTTATTGTCCCACACTGTAAGGGGTCCAAAGCTGCAAAAAGGTTTGAGGGCTTAGCCATTTCAAACGTTGAGAACGTAGGCAAGAGCGAGCAAATGCACCGCGAGGTTTTGTGAATATACTGTATCTGGGTTTGAGCAGTCACGTACCTTCGCTGCCGCACTGCTTGCCGTGGTTCGCACCCATCCTGGAGACCGCATTGTCTACCCACGACACACTGCAACACGCATGATGCTTTCTCGCAGATATGACTACAGACTTATGAATGCAAATCCCAATCCACAAGCATGTCCAACTGTCCCGATGAGCGCAAAACACAAGGATGCGTAAAGCTGCGCACGGAGGTCTAGTCCAAAGCCGGCAGCATCCTGTCGCCCTAAAGTCAGCCGTGTTTGAGATCTTCAGTGATGACTGCATTCAATCCAGAGAGCCATCAGTTGAATGCAGACTGGTGTGAGCTCAGGGAGAAGAGGACCTCGAGTTCCCATCCTCTCTCTCTATTTC
>JAOUQW010000042.1:8216843-8226989 GCA_028565825.1 Olivaichthys viedmensis | reverse complement strand
GTGGTTTGGGACACGTCCACGGTAGAATAGTGAATAGGGGGTGCGCCACTGCTACACTTTGCCACTCCATTAATTGATTAATTTATTAATTCAATTTATTTGCCACTCTATTATTTCTAATGCCCTTTGTCAATCCACCAAATAAAAAAGTTAAATTTTTCTGGTTTCCACTTCATTAATCAGCACCCCATCCCACAATCAAATTTTTATTTTTTTTATTGTCTTTTTCACAACTTTTGCTATTCTGTTCTAACAAGAGAGTAAAAAGTAGGCAGGTATTTATAGTAATTTGCATACTCTAAAAAGGTGTATCTGTGGGTGGTGCATGTGCGCCCAATTTCACATTTGATATACTATATAGGAAATGTGGACAGGACCTCGTGTGATCACGGTTTTCTAAATCTTAATTTTGTTGTGCATATGCACGTTCCTTTTTTTCCTTTTTTTGTGTAAGCTTTTTGTGTACACCATGTTTTAGTGGTAAATCTATGCAAAGTCTTATACATGAGGTGCCTGGAGTTGATGCATCACATGCTGACTGCTATTGACAAGCGTTTTTTTCCTCTCTCTGGCTGTAAGTAATCTACATATTCTAGAGAATTTAGACTTGAAGGTCATGAAATATCAGTGATTGCAGAGCTGCATACTCCATCCTGAGCTGATCTGCGATTAGGGTCTAGGTAGTAACTTTACATCAGGGCCCCCGTTGTACTAATTTAGTATTGACTAAGTGTTAGTCACACTAGGTGTTTAGTAAATTAACACTGTGTGATAGGTGCGTAGTTGTGTTACCATTTGAATGAAGTATATGGTGTGTGCACATTCACGTATATTTTCATTTCAAACAAGGATTTCTCAAACTGCTAAAAATATATTTGAGTCAGTTCTAAATAACGCATTTAACTTAGAATAAATTGATTATCATCTGGCTAAAATTTGTATTTGTTTTTGCTAAATGATGACATTTCAAACAATTCTTTGTAGTGGACTTTTTGGACCCCACTGTATGTTTTCATATCAATCTCTCTTCTGTTTGTCTCCTTACATAAACCCTTTTGTTACTGCCATAAATCTCAAACTTGGATTAATCAGTAAATGAGACTTTTTCCCAGTGATCCACTGTGAAATGCCCCTATGTCTTAGCCCATGCCAAGCGTTTAGCCTTGTTTCCCTTCCTGAGAAGTGTTTTAGAGACACTCCTCATCCTTTGAGACCACTTTTGCTGATTGCAGTCTCTCGTTCTTTATTCAGCACATTCTGTATATGTGATGAAGTTGCTGTTCTCTCTCTCAGTGAACAAAGCTTTATGTATTGCTCTTCTGATGCTGAGGTCACTTTTGGTCTGCCTGATCGTGCTTTGGATACAACTGATCCAGTTTCGGCAAAGCATTTTAGAATGCAGATTTTCAATGTGGTCTCAGACTTTTGGACCCCACTGTATATATTAATTAAAATAAGAATAAACTAAACATTTCAAACATTACTTTTAGTTCCCAGAAAGCCTTCTGGCCTTTTCCGAAGACCTAGAAGGCCCTATGAGTTGCCCTCTGGTATGATTATAGTGACTGTACAGGAGGTATTGTACAAACAACATCCTTCTCATTATCCTTAAATACACCTTAAAAATAGTTACTAATAAACTGGAAACTTAGTGCATATGTATTTGTAAAATAGCCATTGGCAGTTTACTTTCATAGCTATTTCAATTAAAGTTTAGTGTCAGAGGAAGTGACTCCGTGAACATTAATTCAAAGGTGATTACATAAGAATATGAGAAATACTTCTCTATTAAGCAAAAGCAGATATGAGCATGTTAAATATGAAACAGACATCTCTTGCTGTGTGTTGCATCACTGTGCGCGGCAGGATGAGTTGGATTACTTTAGAAAGGGACCAGGTACTTTACAGCTAATGATTGGGCCTGTCTGTGTCACGATGTAGCAGCAGAATGGAGGACAAGTGCAAAGCACTTATTTTACACATAAACTCACACAAACACACGTAACATCAAACAATCAGGCACAAACTGGACGAAAACAAGAGGGCTTTTTAAACACTTTCTAATCACGAACAAACGACATGTGAGTGAGGACAATCACATTACAGGATAGGGGCAATTAAACAAAAACAAAAGTGTGTGGTCGCGCATGTGGCGACCATTGCCATGCAGTCTGCTGAATTTAAAATGGACTTTAGACTTTACAAAACTCTCCTAAACTAATGCTAGAGATTCCGGCTGTGTGTTTTTCTTTTTAAATCAGATAAATATTTCAGCTGGATTAAAAAACAGCGTACTACATAGCGTGCCTCTTAATTAAGGCCACCTGAGCACCACATTTTGGTTCTCATTTACTAAAGGTTTGCATGGGTGAAAACGTGTGGAAACCTGATAACACCCACAAAAAATGTGCAAGCTGATTTACTAACAGGGTCTACGGAGGATTGTGTCTTTCTAATGTGTCTAGTAAAATAACACGTCTTGTTTGTTTTGCGGGTTTGCTTTAATAAATATGCAATTTGGGGCATTTCTACCTAAAAGTGAAAACTACAGGGCGGAGTCAATGCAAATGGATTAATTTCACACCCACAGTGTGATTTGCTAAGACTGAAAGTATTAGAAGTATTAGAAACAGCGACTGTGTGTGCAAAATATTACGGGTATTAAATTTGTGTAAGCCAGTTTCCACCATTTGAAGACCGTTATTTTACAAAGTTTCTTGAAATGATGTCTCACTATCTCAAAATAATAAAAATATTTCTTGAAATTGACTTAATATTACCGTCGTAAAGTTGATTTTATATTAAATATTCAAGTCAAGGCAACTGGATTTATGTTATAATGCTAAAGATGTTTCTCCAATCTTTTTTTTTTTTTTTTTGATGAAGCACATCAGATGAGTGATGAAAATTATTTTAATTGTTTCCAGTCACTTTAGCTTACTATTACTACACATTTCAACATGACCTGGATGACTTACAACCTTCACAGACATGACATGACATTAAACATCTGTGACTTTCAGGCCATTATGTATTGCTGGCCTTACAGTTACCATCGATGCCTTTGACATTCTCCTTCTATACTTGACAATAGAGGTTAATGGCCAGCATGTATAGCTTTTTACTAGCAGCTTAGGTCATGTAAAGGAAAGGCAGGGTGAAAGGAGACATTCAGAGATTAGACTCTATAATAACAGTCATCCAAAATAGCTAATGCGTTTCTCCATACTATCTGCTGAACTGGGGAGAAGAGAGAAAAGTGCAGGAGAGGAAACAAGAGGAGAAAAGAGAGGGAAGGAAAGGAGAGGAGGGCGATGGTGATTAATGGCCTTCAGGGCCTCCTGTTCCAGTCACTAGCTTTTATTTTCCCTCCATTCATTTTTCATTTAAAAAGGTGATACAGTACACACCGGGTCAGGGGCTCAAATACACCATCAATTACCATTGAGCTAAGACCCTAACACAGCCCTCAACAACTGCTGCACAATATAGCCTTCAATTACACATTGCAGTATGTGCACACAGTATTGCTGTCATGTCCACTTTGATTCTGAACCCTTTGGCTCTCCACACTCAATGCACCTGTCCATAAATTTTTGGTTCCCACTTTCCTTATTTGTTTTTTGTTTCTTGTTGTTGTTAACCCTTATTCTTTCTGTTGACTTGTTTCACCTGCGTCTTGTTTGCCACCACCTTATTTCAGATTTTTTGCTCTGTCTGGAATCATATTCTCACACGTGAGGGAATTCAGACAACACTTACTAGTGAGTGCGCTGGAAACGCATCATCATGACCCGCCATTGCATAAACGATCCAACAGAATTAGGTAGGTTACCGGTATAAACACAGGACATATCAATGGAACACAGTTTATCCATGGTATCAAAACCATAAAAATATAGAAGTGCTAAATGTGTTTTTCTTTTTTTTGGATTAAATACACAACTAACAACTGCCTGTCAGGTTTGGTGGTCATTAAACAAAATTTTTCCTTGCATTTATATAGAAGGTTGGCCCCTCCGGTGTACTCAAGAAAAGTTCAGGCTGAAAGAAATTGCTATGCATTGTGTTACTTTTTGCACAAACGTACTGTGCATCGGTTGTACACTAGATGCATTGTGAGTAATAATATAGTGAACTATCCAGCAATATGATTGTCCACTAAGAATTCAGACAACACTACAACATGGCTAACATCCAAAACAATGAACTATATGGTAAATAGGGAACCAATTCAGGCATGGCTTATGTCTCTTCCTCCAGTCTTTGTGAATTTTTGTTGTTAATCGTAGTCTAGACTTAAATTTACAGTTCTCAATGTATCATGTTTTTTTTCAGATTTTTGCCCCTTGTCTGTCTACCTGGTTTATGAGCGTAGATTACATCTCAGTGTAACGACGGGTTAATGGGAGACGAGAGTCGGATACACCGGCAAAGCCTTTTAATATAACATACACGGAACCACTTGGCATACAGAAAACGTAGACAACAGACATGCATACATACAATGTTTCACCCCGAGAGACGGAAACAAGGGGGTACTTAAACACACACTAATCACGGGAACAAACAAGACACAGGTGGAACAACTCGGGACGAGACAGGGCGGAGACAGAAACCAAATATGAACACAAGCACATGGTGCTTGTCGTCATGGCAACCACCAAGCGTGGCAGTTCATGGTGACGAGTTCATGACACTCAGTCTGTCTGGAATGATTACGGTAGCCAGAATTCCCCTAATAAACATGCACTTGCGTCCTACACATCACTCCCACACATTGCAATTATACTCTATCTGGTCTACTTTATATACAATGAAAAATAAATTCAATTTGTACAAGCTCGTTCCCATCATGAAAATCCCAAAAGTCTGAAACAAACATCTTGTTGACATATTTGCTTCATTTTTTTTTCAAATTACTGTGACTCCATATACTTTAATCAAAATGGTAACATGAGCACTACAAACACACTTTTTAATTGTTGTTAATCTATTATTTATTCATAAAAAACATACAGTATATTTACTCAATTAATACGACCCTCTATGAGTTATGTGTTATTGTTTCTACTCCTTTTAGTAAAAAAAAAAAAAAAAAAGTTAAACTCCCTTCTTACTGTTATTAATGAACAATGTAATTCGTGAAATTGTTAAAATTCTTCATAACTGATTCTTCACCAACAGATTTTGGTGCTGAATTCAGACTTTTGCATCTCATTATGGAACTGAGGCTGTATAGATTATGAGTTCTTTTATTAAGTATAAGTCATATTCATGGTGACCTTTTAAAGTGAGCTGTGAATATATTTAGGTATTCTAATTAAGAATTCAGACCACAGGAAATTAAAACCTTGAAGTTGGATGTTGAAAGAAATATATAAAATTCAGCGTAGACATGCTAAATTAAACAACAGTATTCATACATACAATATTCTTAGCAAGAGACACTAAACGAGAGCAGACATTCACATGTAGAATACCAAATTCTATGTGAGTAGCTAAACTCGATGAACAGATGGGGAAAGTTGAAACCATCACAAGATTTTCCGTCTGGCTGAGCTGTCCTGATTTTCTCAGGGTGACACAGCCGAACCAAACGAACAGAGATAATCAGACTGAGAGGAGGACAGAAAGGTGCTCCTCAGAGATGCCTGAGTATCAGTATGCTCACAATGCGGACGCCACTTGTTATTTCAGGTCAGCTGGATTTACATACTCATTCTATTAGCTACAGGCCTTCTGGAAGCATTGAGCTCTATTTTTAATAACTGTTTGTTTAGCTCTGATACAGAACTCTTTAATTTACATTTATTCCTTTGGTTGACACTTTTTCTTCTGATGCAGCCCACAAGTGAGACGGAATATAATCACATTTAACTGAGCTGAGCCTTTGCTATTATTCCTGCTGCTGGCAATAGGGCTCAACTTTTACTTCACATGTAATTCAATCATTCAGAGTATTCATTAGGGTATTTTGAGTTAATTGTTTTCTAGACAAGGTCAGTCTTTCTTCAAGAATCTATTTATAAGCTTTGTGGCACCAGGATATACCTGTAAATTATAACATTTGAATAAGGGATCAGAATTTAAAATGTGCATACTCAGAAACATATACAGTCCTTTCTAGTGCATTCCTTTGACTATTCAACCAGATAGGACTTGAAATTAGTAGAAAAAAAGGGTATCACTTTACTTAAGGGTAGAGTTCATGGGGCTACATGACACCTGCATAAGCCTGTCATAATAACTAACATAAACCTACATAAGTATTTATAAAAGCTTATTCCAATTGACGTCAGCTATCATAAAGACTGCTTTTCAACTTTCGTCAAGATGGCATAACACCTGAGTCAAGAGACATAGCTTTTTGTTGACATAAGGTTGTGTTTTGACATTTTACAGCCTGACTTACAGTATCAGTCAAAAGTTTGGACACTAGATTGAATATGTATTTTTCATTGTCTTAAAGACATTTTGATAAAGGTTTATAGTTGAAATTTGTTTCTAAGACAAATGTAAAAAATGAGGTTAATGCCCATGTATACATTTATTTCTGAATCAAAATGTATTTTTTTAAATTTATTTTAATTTTAATTTTTTACTTAAAATTAAATTGTTTCCCCAAACACATAGTTGTACCTATCAGAAGCAGACAATAAGTGCTCGTCCTATTTGGGAAGCTTAAGAAAAGCCTCCTGGGTAAAGCTCCCTCATGCAGATGGTTGAGAAGATGGCGAGAGTGTGCAAAGATTCATCAGGAACACTGTTAAGAATTATAAAATAGTTTTGATTTGTTGAACACTTTTCTTGGTCACTGTGTTCATAGTGTTAATGATAATAAAGTCTTTATTACTATTCTAAAATAGTAGTAAACAGTAAAACTGAAGAAAAAAACAGGTGTCCAAACTGTTGACTGGTACTGTACATAAAATGTATTATAGGCTCCACATGTTACAGAGGAAGTTGAAACAGTCTCTCTCTCTCTTCTGTCTCTCTATCTCTCCAGTCTTCCCCTGTGGCAGGATTGTCACGAGTTGTGGAGTAAAAAACGCCGGCGGCAGAAGCAGATGCCGGAGGAACTAGCCGCTCCAAAAGTTCCACGGAAAGAATTGGGGCTCGACGATAGCCGCAGTAACACGCCTCAGGGCTTCCCTGCTGCTGGAGGACACAAAGGGTCCAGTGCCGCTGCCGCTGCCATTTTGGGTAACATGATGCCCACCTCTGACCTGCATCTGACTGATACACTAACACCAGTAGCCTCAGATCATAATTTCTCATAGTTATACCCAAACAGCCAGAGGGATTCTTCCCTATGGATTTTTGTGTACAACTATTATTAAACATGCATCTGGTTATGAATTAGTTTGATGGTCTGCACACAGGCTTTGCCTTGTCGAGCGCACATTGTGTTAAATGTTATTCAATTTGCAGAAGTCAGACTTAAAGTTAAAAAATTTAATGAATTAAGGTTGTAATTATTTGTCACAAATACAAACTGGATGTTTCAGTTAGGTTTTACGCTTATTGTTGTGTAATTAATCATCAAATACACAAATTCACCCATTTTAAATAAGCTAATCGAATCAAATGCAACATATTCTTAAAGTTATGCCTCTAAGAAGCCCATTCTGTCTCTCAGATCCCAAAGGTCCTAACTCTCAGCTGACCCAGGAGCAGTTGGCTGTGCTTCTGAACTTGCTCCAGTCTAAGAGCGCCCCAGCGGGTTCTGCGCAGCTCTCCCAGGCCATGGGCTTTAAGATGAACCCTGAAACCCTGCAGCACCTCACCAAGGTTCTTCTCCCTGCAGCTGCTGAGCCTGAGAAGCCCCCGGAGCCTCCTGCTCCTCCCCAGGCTCAGTCCAAAGCCCCCAAACCCCCACCCCCTGTTCCAACGGCGGGCGGGGCTCCCCGAACCCCGCCCCTGCCCAAGCCTCCGTCACCCCCCACCCCGCAGCAGCAGCAGGGCAAACACGACGGAGAAGTTTCTGCCGCAGCCACGCAAACAGCCGTCACTATGCTGCTCGCTCAGTTTCTCAAGGTCCAACAGAGTGCAGAAGCCCTCGAGACGGAGGGGGGGGCAGACGCAACCATTTCTACAGCGGCGGGGGCGGTTGCCGCACCACTACTCTCGGTGGAAATAAAACCGCCACCAGAGCCTAGTCCTGTCTCACCAGGTAAAGCCAGTCCTCCTTTAAGGATCATTTTGTATATGTATAGTAGAGTTCAAAAGTTTAAGCTCCCGATCGTGTGGACAGTTTTCCTTTTGTCACTCATCCAAAAAATGTAAAAGAAATTTTAGTTATCAAGCATCAATGCTGAAACAAATTCATTTTGTAGCTGTTTAAGAAATTATTGCATGATATTGAAATCCTCCTGAATATCCCTGAATGCCAATTATCTCAAAATTGACTGAAGTGATCGTTTTTTCAAAAGGTAACACACACACACACACACACACACACACACACAACACGCAGTGTTAATTTCTTAACTTAACACGTAGCATTGAATAAATGAGTGAAGTTTAGTAATGGGAACAAATAGTCTATACTTGTTATGTAATCAGTTAGTAAGATGCTGCTTGGCCTGACATGAACAAACAAAAGACATACATTTTATCTTGCATTAAAATGTGAATCCATGGCATGGCGCCGTCGCGTGCACCTCATAAGGCTTATATTAAGCACGAGACATGGTCTCTAAGTGCACATGCCACTGTTTTATTCCAGACCAACAAACTCGCGAAGTGTAGCAATGCTTTAATCTTACGGAAAATCGAGAGAATGTTGAGTGCAAACTTTGACTGTCGCTTAGTGAGGCGATGTTTATGGCTGTCTACTTTGTTACTTATGGCATACTTATTTAAAGAGTATGGGGGGAAATAATGTACGTGTTTTCTGAACAAATGATGAAATAGAAACAGTTCTGGCTTGTGGACTCGGACTCTTGGTGATGAAATATACATTTTTAGTGTCTGCAAAAATTCACATCGTTGCCCTTGTCTTTCAGCGACTGAGGGGAGCGGATCGTCCTCCAGAGCTCCGGAGCCGCTCTCCATCTTGCCTCCTGACCAGAGGCCGCCGGAGCCCCCAGAACCCCCTCCATGCGCAGACCTGGACTACCGGCAGGCCCCTGAGAGCCAGCCGAGCCTTCCCTCTTCTTGTTCCACCTCTGCGGGATCAGGAGAGGCAGCACGGCCACCCGAGCCCGATTATCCTCCTCCCCCACCAAGAAGCCACCTGCCCCCTCCACCCTTTCCCCCCACAGGTTTTGGAGACAGCTACCTCAGCCACATGATGGGAGGAGGAATGCCCCCTCATGCCCATGCCACCTCCTCCGCCCCAGTGCCCTTCCCTCATGGAGGAGCAGCAGGTGGCAGTACTGGTGGAGTTTCTGCAGGAGGCAGTGGCAGCATGGTGTTTAGCGGGGACAAGGACCATCGCTTTGAGTACAATCACAGCCCCATACCTGTGGAGGGCACCTCCCACCCCTCTAGCATACATCTCTACAACCCTTCTATTGGCCAGAAGGATGGAGGAGCACCGCCCCCTTCTATTCCACTGCCTCCTCCAGGCCAAGTGTGGGGCTCCCCCTCCCAGTCTGGGGCTCCGCCCCTTCCTCTTGGGTACGTCCCCCATTTGAACACTGCAGCACTAAGGGGCAGAGGACTCCCGTACTGATTGGCTCCCGAGAATGGGAGAGACAACACGGTGACAGACTCCCACCTCAGAAAAGGAAGACTGTAAAAGACAGATGCAGTTACCGTCAATCAAGCCAGCACTGAGTGCACTACAGAGGCACACTTAATTTGTAATAATTCTAATTGTGAATGCAGGGAGGCATTTCAGTAGAATATTGTGGCTTGTTACAACTGGAGGGATGGTAGATGAGGGGAATTGCTTTTCCTCATCCTTTTTTCTATTTGTTACCCCTTTCTTTGATTTGGTAATCTATCCAACTGCTGTCTTTTAAATAAAATTTGACCTTTTTTGAGTGTGCATTTACCAGCCTGGGTAAGTGTTTTTATTATCTGTACCTTAGTGGCACCTTTAATTGCATAAGGACAGACTAGTATTACAGTGTTTTTGCACTACTGAGTAAAGTAGGTGGACACAACTAAGATTTAAAATGAATGATGTGCTGT
>JAOUQW010000042.1:8169889-8180078 GCA_028565825.1 Olivaichthys viedmensis | reverse complement strand
GGGCGCTGTATCATGGCTGACCCTGCGCTCTGACCCCAGCTTACCAACATGCTGGGATATGTGAAGAATCAATTTCATTGTACTGTATATGTATATGTGACAATAAAGGAGCTTTCTATTCTATTCTAATGCTATATTTACCAAAAGGTAATATGTATCTCTATAACTAGTTAACCCCTTAAACCCATGACTTTTTATTCAGTTGTTCATTTTAAAGCATGTTATGAATTATTCAGTAACTACAGTGAAACTAATAGGAAGGGTGTAGTTATGAGAGTGAGGTGTTTGAGTGTTTAATGTGTTAACCTGCACTGATTTTTTTATTTAAAATAAATAAATAAAAAATCTTTAAGGAGAGTTTAATGTGCATTTTGAACACGAGCTGTTATGGCAGCAAGTAATTGAGTGATATAAAATGGAGTTTAGCTTTAATCAAACCCCAATTTATCACGGCGCAAAATGTGCACGTTACAGAATGTGAAGTGTGAAATGGAAACCTTTTACTTTTATGAAGCGTATTTAAATATATATGAGAGACTTGTGCAGTTTTGATAAGCTATAATACTGATTTACTAGAGAGACTGACGTACCATTTGTACAGGCTTTAAACTGACCATTAAGTGTAACGCCCTTAATATTGCTCTATATCCGGTCTTCCAGTAGAACCTCTTCAGAGTACACAGTACTGTGCAAAAGTCTTAGGCGCATGAAAATACATTTTGTAAAATTCAAAAATAATGAAATAAAAAGTTTCCAGAAAAAACAACAACAATCCCCACAAGAAAGGGCAGTAAACAGTAAAAGAACCCTAATGCAATATTGGGTGTGAGCAGCCTTTGCCTTTAAAACTGCATCAATTCTCTTAGGCACACTGTCATGCAGTTTTATAAGAAAGTCAGCTGGTAGGTTCTTCCAAGAATCTTGGAGAACTTTACTCAGACTTCAGCCGTTGGCTCTCACTTGCTCCTGTCTCTGTATCTAGTGCAAAACTTAGCAATGCGTGCTTGTGGGACTGAGGTAGATATAGGGGAATGCTGATGGGAAACAGGTGCGTGTGATCCTGGGTGATGGTGATAAGGGACAGGTGCGTGTGATCCTGGGTGATGGTGATAAGGGACAGGTGCGTGTGATCCTGAGTGATGGTGATAAGGGACAGGTGCGTGTGATCAGAAGCTGGGTGATTGCGAATGCGGAAGTGAGTCGGCTGTGAGTGTGAGTGGGGAATTCTGGGAAACGCAGTCTCGGCTGATAGGTGTGGATGTGACATATATATATATATATAGGGTGCCTAATACTTTTGCACAGTTCTGTATATAGGAAATAACAAGCCTGCCGCATACAGCATGTCTTAGGAAAACTTTTATTGGATCTGAATCTTTGGAATGTACGTTGAGCTAAGTTGATGAGAGACAGTCGACATTGGTGGTTTTTTTTTCATGATGCAGATGTTGAAATACAAAACATTGATTGACAGTTTTTAAGGCCTTGCTGTTTTATTCAGGTTCTTCTTCCTACAACAGCAATTACAGAATCAGTATTGAAAATAAAAGTTTTTTTTCCACCTCTCTTTTTCTCGTAAAAAAAAAAAATAATAATAATAATTTTGCACAAATTTTGAACGACAGTACAAAAAACGAAGAGATAATCGATCAGGTAAATGGGAAGTTTACTATAGGAAATTTGTATACCTTTTTCAATAATGAAAACCATATATTTCAGAATCCTTTTACATTTTCTGAAACTATAAAAAACAAACACTGTCCTTTTTTTATGTAGATTTTGTTTTTTACAAATGAATGCTATAAACACATAAACCTCTTTAAATATATCTATCAGTGCAACATTGTTTCTTTTTTTTTCTTGATGCTACAGTATGCTTTCTTCATGAAACCTTACTGAAGCTAGTCTGCCTTTAGCTTCAGTTAACACACACGTAGCATTGAGAAATGGGGTCATGGGTTTTGGAAACTACTGGAGGGAAATTAATAGAGAATGTGTTTGCCACAGAACACAGTACAGCACAGAAACATACCAAGAAACCTTTAAAACATGAGTCAGTTTATGTGTGCACATGTGTGTGTGTGTGTGTGTGTGTGTGTGTGAGAGAGACCCATGTGGGTTATACTACATGTGATATGAAGCTATTAGGTTTTAGGTCTTTGCATGATGTTGAATGACAAACCAGCGTAAGGTATTTTATATTTTTTGTAAAAAGTCCAGTGCTTTATTCAAAGTCCCAAAGCAGAGCTGATGCACGTCCTCTGTATGGCGTATGTGGCCCTCTGTGATTTGGGGCAACAGTCCTTTGGTACAGACGAAAGGGCCAAAGCGATGATACTGCTATTAAATCATGTACAAGGCAAATGTCATGATTCTGCGATGAGCTCATACGCATGACGACTCAGCGTCAGCCTCACACCAACCAACCAATCAACACTTCGGTAACATGTGTGACATCAGCGAGGACACATGAGAATGAGTGCAGTTCAGAAGCCAGGGCTTGCGATGAGAGATGTGCTACAATGTCTCGCCAAACACGAAGGAGATAGCACCATTCTTAAACACATCCCATTTATGAATATTACGTCAGACAAACGACGACAAAGTGCATTTGAGGTGAGAGGACGATATAAAACGCAGACAGGTGAAGAGAAATGGGTGTGGAACAGTTGGCTGTTTGCTCCAGACAAACGTGAGGCAATGAGTTAATTTATTCTTTTCTGATATGATGGCAAACATCCAAAATGTTATAAGCAACACAGAGATATGAAGAGAAACAGAAACAGAGGTCGAGTTACACCAGATTTTGCCCCTTCAGATCGTAAGTCTTAAGGAAGATTAAAACAGATGTGGACAGATGTGAATCATGTAAATGTCTATGAAAGCCAATGAGTTCCAGGCAAAATGTAGCACAAAGTGTATCAGCTTATGGAGCCACATCAATCATCCGTGGAGTGTGTAAGGAGTAAGAGCAGAGTTTTGTCTGAGAATGAGTGTCAGTGTGTGTGTGTGAGCGCATGTATGTGAACCGCCGACTTTTAACACATTAGCTGCAGGTCTAGAAAATGTGATAAAATAACCAAACAGGACGGAGATAGCACACTTTTTCACTGTCACAAAACGGTCAGACTGTATTTACAACACACGACCAAAGAAAAAAGGTATGCTGCAGCTTCCTTTTTGTCCTTTTACTTGTTTTCTTCGAAAAGGGCAATAAAATATATTAAAACTTATGTACAATATGTGGGCTCTCAACATTAAAGCGTAATGAATTAACCGGGTGTCATGTTTTGAAGATGTGACCAACAAGATTTTTTTTTTTTCCTTTCTTTCTGTTTGTCTTTGTTTCAGAACTAAAGGGATGGGAAAATAAATTCAAAAATCAACTGATGAGGCCAAGAAAGATGTACCAAAGGCACTGACTGAACCACACCCTCAGATACGTGTCCCATTATGGGTTATCAGACATGGTTCATTTTGGATTATTATTATTTTTTTTTTTTAACACATCTCCTTTAAACACAAAATAACAACCTTAAAAAAAATTGTTTTTTTCCTCTCAGACAAAGAAAAAAAAAGAAAAGATAAATACGTATAACATTTTAATATATTGGTCTCAACACCAGCATCCGATTGTAGAAATGAGCAACTAAAAAATAATACAAAATAATAAAATAAAAGAATTAAAATAATCATCTAAATCCTCTGTACATATTCTTTTTGTTTTTCATCTCCTTCCGCCTCATATTCAATGTTTTTGTACACAGTGTCCCCTACTGGTAGGTTCTGTTCACTGCAGCTCCTGAGAAAAGCATGGCTCAGTCCCAGTTCTCCTCCCATTGGTTCTCAGAACCTTAGAGCCTTGTCCTCCTCCAATGGGAGGTAGCGCCAGCAGTCTGTTTTTTTCAACCCGCCTCCCTGAGGAGAGGTGTCCTCTCATTGGTTGGGGCCTCATGCTTCTGAATATGAGTTCTGTGAGTTGAGCTTGTCCTTCTTTAGCTTGACACCATCCACCAGCTCAAAGTTATAGTTCTCCAGGGCGGATAAGTTCCTGTCAGCCATGGAGCCGTGCGAGCAGGCGCAGTAGAGAACCACGCCGCAGATGGCGCCCAGGAAGACGCCCAGAGCGCTCATGGCGATGATGGTAATCAGGATGGGGTCCAGAGTATTCAGCATGTTCCCTGTTCCACTGATCTCTTTGTTCTCCACAGTCTTCGGGAAGTTGGTGATGTCCACAGCTAAAGAGGGAAGATGAACAGTAGAAAATCAGTTGTAGAGAAAGAAGACTGCTTGGGCAAAGTTTCAATAAGTGATCAAAGATAATAGTCTCTGATGTATTTTTTTTTTATGGACTGAATAAAATGCCACTTGCCATTTTAGGGATTCAGTTTAATCTTAAGATCATAATGTGACTGAATAAATTGCAGACTCGCAATCAACAATTAGTTCTACGCACAACATGTCGGTGTGGTTCTATATGAGGAAATATACTTAAAGCTGCTGTATGCGATTAAGAACACTTTGGCTAAACTGTCTTTACATCCTGACAGCTATCACTAAAATAGATGCTATGATAAAAATGGTTTTTGTGACTGTCCTGGGCTCTGTAATCAGCAACTGAAAATTTCAACATGATCCAGCTTTATTAACCAATCAGGGAACGTTTCTGCAAGGAGGCGGTCCTTTCTGCCTCAATTATTTTGCACGTGCATGGGCAGCCCATAGAAGTGCTGGAAGAAAAGTGCAAGCTTAATGAAGTAGGAAACAGGCCTAAGATTAAATGTCATAACATCAAAGTTATTGATACGTCTTGTTGAACCAATGGCAAAGAAGGCTGACGTTCAAAAGATCCAGTTCATGGTCGGGAGTCTAAGAGAGCGTAATTGGCCCTGCTCTCTGGGTGGGAGGGATGGCATTACGCTTTCTCTCTTGTCCTTGGATGTAGCTTACAAAAGTGCCGTTGTGGGTGCCGACTTTTAATCCAACCAAGCAGTTGCACTCCGAGCTAATTCGACAAATTCAGTCATTGCTAAGTTGCTTGACCTGGAATCAGGTGTGTAACTGCTTGTGTGGAATGAAAACCTGCACCCACACCAGGACTTTCTGGATCATGAGGCTACATCAGGATACCACTCCACTGTGTGTGTGTGTATGTGTGCATGTCTTTGAAGGGAGGGGCTTTAGAGAGAGCTTTGAATAGAAGGTTTGGGACTGAAGCTGGCGGATCACCAACATCGCTTACAGCAGCTTTAACCATAAATGTATAGATTCTAATGATTGAAATTTCGTTGTACGTCAATGGATAACACTTGTCTTTTTTAATATTACCATTAGGTCTACAGTATATGTGGTGTAAATTCAAACAGGAGACTTACGGAATTTATTGAAGTCGTTCTCAGGTAGCATGGGTTCTGTAGGGACATCTGGGTCTACACACACAGAACAGAAGACAGTTATATTCGCTGACAGAAGGTGCTACATGTAGCCAATCATTTGTTGCCAGTTGAAGCATAACCAACAAACCTTCATTAAAATGAAACAGTAGATTAAGCAGTGCATTTGTGGATTTGACTGAAAACCTTTGTAAAGGCAGGTTACTGATCTCTCTGCACTCTGCAATTAATTCCTGGCTCACTCACCTTTGCAGTCAGCCATGTTGATGTCTAGGATTTTAATGTCATCCACGGCGATGTCTCCCAAGCTCTGTCCCTCCACCACACCCTCTATTACCACCTGACAAACAGAATGAAAATAAAATAAAAAATGAAAAAAACTTAGGTTTGCCAGTTGCTAGCTTTTTGTCTAAAGCTGGCACTCTTTTTGAAATATTTCTATAAAGCAAGACTCAAATATCTTAAAATCTTCCATTATTTCAGTGTGCAGTTTCCATAATGCTAATTGTAATTGTTAGCTACCTTCGCCTTGTAGTTCCAGTGCAAAACAACTGCCTCAAACATCAAGTGTGCATCATATTTCTTATATATTGGCATGATGTTGGCATGTAGTTTGCAATAATGCATGCTAATAAATGTCCACTACATGTCAGCTACAGTAGCTTTAAAGATCCAGTGCAAAAAGAAACTAAGACAACAAACATATCTTAGCTGACTGACAACACATGAAGATGAAGATGTATTTTTCGCCTGAAGCATTCCTTCAAGAGCCAACCATGCCTCTCACTCTCTCACACACACACACACACACACACACACACACACACCTGGTAGGGTTTGCTCGAGTGTGGGATGAGCACACGGGCCTCCCTCCAGCGGTTGCCCTGATGACCGCTGACGGTCCAGAGCAGCACGTCGGCTGTTTCACGGCCGCTCTCGTGCCGCTGCTTGATGTGCAGCGTGCCGATGTGTGAACCGAACATGTGGTACCAGAAGGAGAGGCACAGATCGGAGTCCTGACCCGAAATGGCTGGACTGACAAGCTGCGCCACCTCCTTCTTCTGTGCTCCAGTTGCCAGGGTGTAGATGAAGTTCCCAGAGCCACCTGGGGAAAAACAGTACAAGGTTTACAAGGGTTGGATGAAGTTGAGGGAAATGGTGATAACCTGGCAACCCTATTTTTGATATATAGCTTGTAGGATTTCAAATCTGTACTAAATCTGTCTGCAAAATAGCTCATAGTTATATGATGTATATATGTTTATTACCTGTGTGGTCCATGTTGGGGCCGGTGTTTAATGTGGGCGTGCCACTGGACTGAATCTGCCACCTGTAGCTGCCGCCCTCAGACGTCCAGCCACAGAACGAGGGGTTGTTCGCCCAGCCAAAGTCACACGCAAACCAAAGGAACGCTACAAACACAAAAACACGTATGCCTTAGAATTACTGAGACACCCGTCTATCACATTGTATATCACACCAACTTCATGTGGCGGATATCTCGTGTGACTGTCATTTGCTTTGGTAATATTTTAGTCATTTATTTGATCTAATTTGATCTATTACTCTAAGTCTTAATTCTGTACAACAGTCTGGCTTTGTGACCTATATCAACTACGCCACTAGGGGGCAGTAGATGACCATGCTACAAATGAGAAAAACATTACAAATAAACTGATTCTTTTCAAAAATCCTTTAAAAAATCTAAAAAGCTGTCAGTGATTATGCAGACACAAGATTTTGTGAGTGATATTTATAATTCGCATAATATTGATAAAATAGGCAGAAGGTGTGAAATTGAGGCTGGTGCACACTAACCCTAACCCTACCTGTGTGACAGGGAGTAAGACAGGAAAAAGAAATCACAAGAGAACAGGGGAGTGTAAAATCCAGACAAGAAAAAAAAAAAAAGAGATATAAAAGACAAACAGTGTCGTCGCCTCTCTCCAGACAGTACGAAACGCAATAACGTGAGGATTTAGATTGGCTTCTGCAGAGTATTTGCCCAGTGAAGAGGAAAATTTTTTCCATTAAAAACCACAGCCAAGGCTCCCTGCCACTGTTCCTCAGAAATACCGCTATCCAATTAAAAGTTATTTCTCTTTTTCCATCTCGGGAGGATTTGGACTGCAGCAGCGGAACGCACTGGGCATGAACGAGTTTCACCATAAGTCCAAAACTTTCTGAATCCTTCAGATTGCAAATAAACCACATTCGAGATGGAACACACAGACCTCTTCAATATTAACACATCCAGACCACACACATGCATACGTTCTGCTTTTTGCCTTGATACACGTACTTGAACACACACACAAACACAAACCCACACACACAACCTAATTAGAGAGAGCTGGATTGCCCTCCCACTCAGGTTTTGTCCATTAGCATGCAGTTTTGTCTGGGCAATCCGTGTTAATGCTGAACAAGCTACATTATAATGACGCTCATTAACAACTACCGAACTCTTGGAAGTTCAGGAAACAGCTCCGACTAAAGAGTACATATTTATGCTATCTATACCTAAAGCTAAAAGAAAACCTCTTCATGCTTAGTTAATGGTTAATAAAGAAAGAAGAGTAACACGTAATGGAAAGACAGGACAAAATCATTTGAATGCTTGTACTACAGTTATTCTGTCTCACCTGATATGGGGCCCATCTCTGTAGTGGTCTCAGGAACAGTAGTGCCACCTGAGCCAAGGACAAAGTGAAATCAGACACAGCTGGATATGGACTCAAAATCTTCAGTGACATGAGGATCCTCAATTGTATTTTCAAATAGTTCAAATGTAGTTCATTTTCCCCCTGTGACTCGTTTAAAGGAGCAGTTTGTAATTTTAGAGCCCTCTGCCGCCTGTGAGGCGAATTGCAATTGCATTGAAGACTTTAACAAGCCTTTCTCTTCCCCCAAACAGATCCCACCCCCTCTGTTCACACTATGTTTGCCCTGTGAGTTGCCTTTTAGGGTAAAGGTGCAGAGCTGAGCAGCTCTACTTCGGCTGGGGGCGGAGCTTATTTCCGGGCCTAAAAAATGTAAACAGAGGCCTGAAACGAAGAAACCAACCAGACGCATTGCATGGAAATCTTGTGTCAGTTTTGTCATACTCTTTGAAATTATATGTTTGTCATCAATCTAGAAACAAATAAAAAAATTACAAACTGCACCCTTAACTCTTTTTGGATTAACATTAGCATTTCAACCTAAATGTTTTCCTCTTTCAACACTTGGGCTATAGAATGATAAAATAGGCTATAGGCTATAGAATAATAAAATAGGCTATAGAATAAAATTATTATTCTAGGCTATAGAATAATAAAATGAAATGGAAGAGCACGTAAGCAGACGTGTGTGTTCATTCAGTTAGCAGAGAGCTGAATCACTTGGCATTAGCAATTAGTGATTATAATAGAAGCAACAACACATTTGAATATGCACAAGTAAGCCTGCGTGCATGGGGTTAAGAATGTGGGAGGCGTGAAAAGAGCAACATGCTTTGTGGAATTAGGTTAGCAAGAAAGTGAAAGTAAGAAAAGGAAAGGTTTTCGTAGACTAGTTTAGCATGGTTAGGGAGCGTGCAAGCTGTAGTAAGAAAGGGCGCAGGCTCTGCTGTTAGCACCTGTCTGTTCGTAGTCATCACCTGTTCCACTGTGACAGTTGGCCTGCTCATCGTCGCACTCGTCTGATGGCGTGGTAGGGGGAGCGGGCATGGTGGGTGGCACAGTGGGCGCTAGAGAGAGAGAGCGATAAAGAGAAAAATTGGTAAAGTGCATTATTAAATGAAGTTCAAAAATCACTATGTAGCACATGATGAAACACGCACACACACAAATCACAAATCAACCACCGAGCCTAATAAGGCCCCTAATAAGCTTTGTCCTGAGTCGTATCTGTGTCATATGGGCCAGAGCGTGGCATGTGTGTCTGGGTGCTGAGGTTTGCCTCTGCTCCTGTGGGCCTTGGCAGTCTGGGCAGCTCCACCCAGGGCTTGGTCTGTGTGTGAGTGTGAGGCAAAGTCGGGCCTCTCATTAGTCAGACGTGTGTCCTGCTGCCTGTGGCTCTGCCTGCTTAGGCTCACAGCCTGATTCCCTCCGTTTACTCATAACTTGTAATGAGAGGCTCATAAGCCTGCCAGGCTTTCAGCAAGTTTAGACGGAGGCAGAAGAAAGTGGGAGGGAGAGATGGAAGGAAGGAAACAGAGAGAGAGAACAGGAAGCGAGCCTCCATTGCAGGGAGGGAAAGAGGAGTTGGGGCCTGATTCCTGAAAGTTTGATGGGTCAGAATGAACTCTTGATGGATTTGTTTCAGTAAGCTGCGTGCATTATGGCTGTCAAATAAAACGGCAAAAACTGCATTCAAATCTTTATTTGGTATTCGAATGTATTTCACTATTAATTAGTCTCTGATTTTATGTTGGCACAGACAAATGAACATTAGCAGTAGTCAAAAACAATGGAAGGTGAAAATTGTGTTGTTTAAACGAAGAAAATCACAGGAAATATCACAGTTTTATCATAAATCTATTGTTTCAGATCCAACTTTATTTACATACAATAATGTTTTTTTTCCTCTGATATTTAGATATGTATATTTTACATGTCTTTGGTACAAATCCACCACATTCAACTCACGCAGTTTGTCAGAATCCCAAATGGCTTCCTATTCACTGTATATACTTACTGTCACGCGCCCGGCTGAGCGCGCAACATAACGCGAGCGGACCGCGGACATGAACTTGTGTTTCCCTGTTTGTGACACGTGAGTGCTGTTAAGTGTTTCCAGCTGTCCCTCGTTCG
>JAOUQW010000042.1:8138096-8163916 GCA_028565825.1 Olivaichthys viedmensis | reverse complement strand
TAAAAGGATGTACACTGTCATACCGTATAAAAGCAGTATTTAATATTAAAATAAAACAATACAATACTTTTTTACAGAGAAACAGAACAAAACAGAAGGTGTGTCTATAACAGCAAAATATGGAGATTTCAAAATAAAATAACAGTTCGTACATCAACTTCGTACATCCAATTTGTCAAATCTCTGATATTCTTGAACAGAAATAATAAAATTGTAGAGGAAATATCCATTTGTTTTGCAGTTTTGAAAACCCTTTTTCCTATCATGTGCTTTAACGAATTATTTTTATTATTATTATATATATATATATATGTACTATTTTTTAGGTTTCTGAATCTCTTCCATCAGAGCTCTCCTCTCACCAGCTGTCCGGCATGGCCGCATCATAAGAGGGAAACCCACAGCATGTTGATGATGTCACGAGGAGGCCTGAGCTCTTGTGATGTGTTTAAAATGTGGTGTGCTTATCCAACCTAAACATGGCTGCCACAGCTGGGCTCTGGCATTGCATCAAACCATGCATGCACACACACACACACTTATATGCCCACGCAACCAATACTAAATTTGCCCACGAGTATAAAGGGTATAAAAAAAGAGGCACATATGAATGTAGTACGTATAGCAGATTGACAGTACACACACGTCGTTTCAGCAGGGAGGCACTGATGACATGAAAGGCTTCATAATCAAAACCCTGTAGAGGGTGGAGCCATGCCAAAACATGCAGATGAGAATGCAAATGAGAGCTGGGCCAGCTGAGACTGTGTGACTGGTGACTTAGAAGCCATGCATTTATAATAAGCATGTAACGTGTGTGTGTGTGTGTGTGTGTGTGTGTGTGAGAATCTGGGGAGGGTTAGTGAGTTCAGAGGGGACTGTTACACTCTCTCAGAGGAGAAGTAACCATGCCTGCTGTGGATGGCATTTGTTTTAAATGAAGGAACATCTATACATAGAGTTTTAAATACATAATCCTCTTTTGCACAGGAGGGCCAATCTATAATGCAGAAGCAACCCCCACATCCTTCAGTCACAAAGAAAAATAGCACACACTTGCACAAATCTTTCAGTGCAGCGAATAAACACTTCTCCTCACACATGCCAGGAGTGTGCATGAAACATAAACGATGTGGATGAGAGATTTATAGCTCCATAGAGTAACACATTCACCAAGCATGGCTTCTGTCTTGTACTTGAATCTGATTTAACTTACATATAAACAAGATGTTTGACAAATCACAGTTCTGCCAACGAAAAGCCTTTTTTAAACTGAGGTAAATCGATAGGGTCTTTGGTTTGGACACAGTTTAAAAGCCCTGAAACCCACCTGAAATCTTACAGCCGTACACCTCGAAGCGCAGCGCAATGCCGGTCTCCCAGGCGAAGGGTCGGAGCCGGACGAAGCGCGTCAGCGTGGGCTTGGGCAGCAAGGTCTTCACTACATCTGTGGGATTGGTGTTGCCCAGAAAAACCTGCCAGAGAAGCAACAAGGCCCACATTAATTATTCAAGAGCTTTCTGTAGAGGATAAACCAAGGATAGTCCTCAGAAGCTGAAAGTTCGTGTAGCTTTCTAGATGTAGAAGAGTTGGGCAATATGAAAAAATATTGCAATAAACATTTAGCTTAACATAAAATACCTAAATATCGATGTATTTATCATATGATGAAAATTAAGAAAAACCTTTTTACATATTTGTTTTATTATCCACCCAACTAACAATTTTAGGCTTGCAGAACGTTTTCTGAACTTTTGGTTCTAAGCACATTCAATCTGTCAAGTTTTCTGGGTGTTCTGAGAATGTTATAAATGTTCCCACAATGTTGCTGCAACATCCTGCAACATTTTTAGTTGTAGGAACATTAACATTAACGCTTCCATAATGTTATTTTTTTTCTAACCGGGAGCGTTGTATGAGCATATGTTCTAATAACATTGTGAAGTAAACCATTATTACAGCAGATGTTTTTAGAACATTTCAGGAAAGTTATTTCTGGAATGTTATAGTTTAACCTTCTTAGAGCGTCCAATTTCTTCTTAGAGTTGAATACTTACTGAACGTTCTAATAACGTTCTCTGTTTGCTGGGAAGTTTGTTTTTGCATTTGTATTTACACATTAAATACAAATATACAGATGGATTAAATAGCAAAAGGCGGTTCAGTCAGCAGTAAAGCTAACCGCCTTCAGTTCATTTCTAAAAACAGAGCAGCACCAGACTCATTTATATAGCTAAAGGTGTGGTAAGCCCCGCCCTTTTTTCCTATTTTCATTGGTTGCCACGCTTAACCAATCTCAAATGTTTCTATGCCCAGGCTTGCTCTGATTGGCTGCTGTTAGCCAATGGAAAAAAAACAGAGCTTCTATTTGTAAAATTTTTTTATCAATGCAGCTACAAGGAAACTAAGAAATAATGTTGAAAACACAAATGAAATGCCGATATTTCGATTATCGCCGGTTCTATAATTCAGTGTTTTTATGAATTTGGCTATCCACATGGCCGGCAGTAGAGAGATACAGAGGGCTACTTTGTTCTGTCTGTCAGTGATTCAAATGCTACAGTCAAAGTTCAAACCCTGTCCAATTATGGGACTGTCCATGTGGTCACTGTGCTTAGAGCAGCTCATTTAGTGGCTTGCACTGACAGCTAAAGTGTGTTCAGCGAAGGAGGGAAATCCTGTGTGCCAGAGTAAAGGAAAAGGGTTTGGAGGGAAAACCCTTGTCTCCCTCTCTCATAACACAACACACTTCTAAGCCTACAGGCCACTGAATATAGTCAAGAGCAATGAAAGCTGTCTGAGTTTATGTCTTGTTCTCTGTTTGTTGGGAAAACCCTTGGCATATCCCTCAGCATATCTATCCGACCTTCTCATAGCTATTTGAATGCTTTTGACCGATCAGCATGCCTGTTGTTACTGGAATACAGTGTGTCTGTTTGTGTGTATCCTAGTGTGTCTACGCATGATCCATCCCTGTGCACAAAGAGGCGTCTAATCAGCCGACTCAAATATGGTAATGTGTGTAGATGTGTTTAAGAAGGCCGTAACTGTGAAGCAGTGAGCGAAGAGTTCCAGTCAGGCCATTCTACCATTAGCCCATTCTACGGAGCTCGCTGCTATCTCAGGTCCCTGGGTACAGCTTGTCAAATGTGTGTGTGAGGCAAAGAGCAACATAAGGAGCCATCCACTCTCTTTAAATGTCACACCAAGGCTCCATCCGACTTCACTAACTATTAAAAGCCTTTTCTTTTTTTTGAGAGCTGAAACCACAGAGGCAAACTGCAACCTCAGCGGTCTGCAAATGGGCCCCTTTCTCACAAAAGCACTTTAGAGCACCCAGAAAAAGAGAGAGGGAGAATCGTCAGTACCGTGGAGCACAGGCTTTATAAAAAGGGAATTGTGATTTTAGTGCTGGTCGGGAAAGAAATTGGGCCTTAGGGTTTACACACAGCAACAATCTCACACAGCACATTAGCAACACACACAACGACTAATCAGCTTGGGTCTATTTGAGCACTTTCTAACTCATTGTAAGACAAAAGAAGGATGCACACCTACACCTGATGTCTATTTAGTCAGGGCCTCTTAATACAGAGCGTGGACCAGCTGCTCAAATAAACACACACGTTTTTCTGTCAGTCCTTCCATCCAAAACCCTGTGTTTATTAATCCCTCTGTTCTTTGGTTTCATTCTTAAGTGATGAAATCCCCACTGCAAATGTTGACATCATTCCACACACACACTGAAAGCACTAAATAAAACTTTCCCTCAGCCTGTATGGCTACTGTGGTTGTTTTGGAGTTGTTTTTCATCTGCTTTTTTTACTACGCTTGTAAATTCATTCAGTCTTGGAGAGTGTTAGCATTCCAGGCTGGGAGAATAATGGAGTCTGAGCGACTCGAGTGAGCACGGTGGTCCTGACGGAGACGGGTACGTCATGGGGTCAGATCCAACAGAAGGATACTGTGACACATAGGCACAAAATGATACAGCGAAGTCTGCTCTGAATTAGTAACTATTCGAAGTCACACAAGAAACTATCAATAGGAATCGTCAGCATGATTTGGATTCATAGTTTCAGATGTACATGTTATATTTGAACTGTTTTTTCTGCAGCACTGAGCTCTTGAAAGCTCAGTGAACTATTCTGGTTAAAAACGTGAAAATCAAAACACATTTTTCTTTCGGAACGTGCCGTATTTCTGAGTGAAACAGGCTAAGCTGGGTGTGGGGGGAAAAGCAGGTGAAACATGAAATAATATTATTGGTTCATATTTTCCCTGCCATGTGTGCATGGTGATGTAGTCAAAAATCAGAAGACGTTTATAGACGAGCAAAAATCATTGCATTTTTGATAGATTAACAAGAACTTTGTCTTTTTAGTGATTTATACTGATGAATTGAGCACAGTATAACCAGGGACATGAACTATCAAGGTAAAAAAGGTCAGTTTTGAATTTCAGGTTGCCTTTAAAGAAAATAAAATAACCTAAACCAAGATATCTGGATATTATCTTCCCATATCAAATTTCCTGACACAGTTCAGTATGGTAATGTATAACATTTCAGAGTGAGAGTCAGTGTCAAGAAAGAGCTCGTACCTTCTGCTTGGAGCCCTCCTTCAGCGTGATCCAGTCCTCCCCGTTGGAGCTTACGTCCACCTTGTAAGACTTCACAAAGTACTTCTTCTTGGTCTCCTGAGAGATGGCACCCTGCGTTCCGATGGCTGAGACAAAGCGTAGGAAACCCAGATCAGCCTGAGGAAAGAGGGAAAGAGAGGCACAGTTAACCACAAGAGTACAGAGGAGGACTACTGTAAAACATGTCTAATGTGTGCCACTTTGATAACCCCGTCAGAGACCTAGAAGGTATGATTGATTTAATGAAGCTCAGTTTAATAAACGGTGGCGGTGGTGACGATTTCATTTCCTGTGATAGGCCACAGGAGCTTATTGGATAACTGGGAGACATGGGGCAGTAAAAAAATGAAAGAGGATAGAAGATTATAGATTTTCAGATGTGTGCCGTATTAAAAGATGAATGCTTCATAAATGAATCATGAGCTCTGCTATCATTATGGCAGGCTACCAGTCAAGAGAGAGAGAGACTATGGGTTACTGGCAGAGACTGAATGTACAGGAAGAGTCTCTCTCTGTGTGTGTGTGTGTGTGTGTGTGTGTGTGTGTTTTATTGCGAGCAGACTTCTAGTTTTGCAGACTTTGCAGTTTCTCAGATTTAAGACAGGCAAGCAGGAGCATGCCTGTTAAACTAGTTTTATGCTAGCACTGTACATCCGATTAGATCCATGAAAAGCACATCCAGTCTTCCTTGCCCTGTCTCACTCCCTGTAGGCATGGTCGGACTAGACAGCACATGACCCTCTTAACCAGTGCTTGGAAAGCATGGACAGAACTATGGATTGATTTTGCAGTTTGTGCTTTCAGTTTCATGTGAGCTCTGGGACAAACTGCAAGGAGTATTACACAGAAAATAAAAATAAAAATATATTACAGTTACATATAGAATTAACTATACATGCACAGAATGGGACAAAGAGAGTAAACACAGTGGGGAGGAGACAAAGAGATTTATCTATTAAATATAGGAGAAGATAATGTCACCAAAGGCTATCACTTTCATCATCTGGAAATTAATGTCACACTTTCACACAGCCACGGTTTATCCTAAGAAACTAATAAAAATGGCATAGAAACATTTCTACACTCTCTACTCCCGTTAAAAATGCCAGGATCTATGAATATACACAAATATACAATCAGGTAAAGCCCCCCATTTCCTCCTGTCATCCCTAAGAGCTAGCTGGCTAGTTAACTGCTAGTAAACTAGCTCAAGTTAGTCACAGGTAGACATGAGTGGGATTTCAGTATCTGTGTCTCGATTTGCATTGTCATATTCTTATTGATTTATTTAACAGTCGTCACAGCTGTCAAAATATACTATAATAATCACAATTTTGTTTATCAGTAACAATAGCTATGTTTCCTAGCTAGCTAGCTAGCCTAAAGGTTTCCAGCTACCACGTCGTACGTAACACTTCCCAAATAATTTGTAACAAAATTACTGACAAAGCATCTGTTTTAAATGGGATTTTTTTTTTTCATTTTTAATTTAGCTTAGTGCAAACAAATTTGACCCAAACACCACTCTATATAATCGTAATCAGCCTTCTACAAGGGGGTAATCATTTTATTTTTGAGTTTAATGATACTTATACCATTTGCGCACCAAAAGCTTTCAGCACTTTTCAAAACCTGTTTCGAGTATCAGGAACAGGACGCGAAGGAAAGGGCAGCAGTCTCCACACAGCAGTCATGGTAACTGCACATTAAAATCCTGGCTGGGCTTAGGCAGAACATTGCTGGCTGTTTTTCTTGACATGCATTGCATTTCATATTAGACACTCATTCTACTGTAACTTCCACGACATCCAAACTAAGAACAAAAACAGATGGAACTGTGCACAGACTTTCCAGTTCTCTTTTTTTCTGCCTCATTTCAGAAGGTTTGAAGTAATGTTACAGAAAGCAAATCAGACTGATGTTGTTGCTGTCTCAAAGCACACCCAGCTTAGACTGAATCAAATCCTCTGGTTTAGAGCATTTATTTTTTGTGTAAATACATACATAAAAACACCAAAGTGGGTTGTGAGTTATCTATTTGAGTAGGCATGCGTCTGGATGAAGTTTGCGTGGGTGGACATTCCAGGCAGATCAGAACTTTAGACTCATCTTTCTTAATATGGACTTCCATTTTGGACTACAGACCTAGACTCGTCACTTGCACTTGCTGCCATGTTGTCTGGTGTTAATCTGTAATATTTCCTGATGATATATAATATTTGAATATTGAAATATATATGGTTTGAGTTGTGAGACAAGCTGACCAGGGGAGAGGAGAGAGGAATTAGCTCAGAGAGAGATGCTGAAGGAGGATCAGGAACAAAATCAGCATCAATTTCACTGACACCAACTTATCCCATATCAGCACTAATCTCATCGTGTACAGATATAGCAATAATACTAATCTAACATGTTAATCCAATGTATATCTACAACATATATTTGTGCCATGGCTATATAAAGAGCAGCATTAGCCCAGGATCTTGCACAGGATGTCCCAGATGGTGGAATGAATGTACAGGATGAGTGTGACTCAACACAAAAAAAAGCTTTCCAAAAGACTACCGCACTACCAAAAAAGAGAAAGGGGCATGTACTGTGCATTTCCCTGACCCTGACTTTTTCACAGAGAACACCATGACCACACTAAGCGGTATTGTGACCAACAGTTCTCTATATCTGGACATGCACTCTCTGTCTACAGCCTGGGAAACATCAGGTCAAACATTCCAGACTGATGTTGAGCAAAAACATTAGTCATCGGCGAAACTGTGTTTGTAATGAGAATGGGTTTATAGACATGAGTCAGACTTGTTAGCGGCTGTAACCATTGTGTGTAAGTTGGAGCCCTGACGTCCACTGAGAATTGTGCAGTTTTAGTCAACTTCTGCCTATTTTCTATTTTTGGCATTTTCTATGCTTTTCTGTTCTTATTTCTTTTCAGATTTGAAGCATTTATGCAAGAATTGGTGAAACTGCAATCATCTGACAGACGAGCTAACATAATCTAGGTCTTAAATGTAAATGATATCTCACACACTTTCATTTAATCCAGATCACAAGTTCAACTCAAATAAAAACTTTAAACAAACCAGTTCACGCTTCCTATAACTGTGAATCCCCAAATGTGTCGATGACCTTATGTATGATTTATAGAGTGTCCTCTATCACTATTCTGTGAAAAGATATCCTTTGCCTGTCACTTATCTAATAACAGGGCATGCATAGCCCCAGGCAAGCTCTTATCATTTAATGGGCTAAAAATGTCATTTAGCCATGGGGTATATATATATGTAAACGTCTTAAAATAAGAGTGCCGGATCGTGGATCAGTTTCTATCTTTTCATATTCAAATGAATGCAATTAGCAAACTGGGAAAGCTATTTAAGGTCAGTACCCTTATTCGTAGACTAAAAAGGACTTACATTGGAGAATTCCCAGTGAATGTATAATATAGGTCAAGGCTTAATCGGTCTTAATTTGTGTCTAGAAAACTATCTTTCCATTGCTGATACAGTACGGGCTCTGATCTTGAATCAGAAGTTTATTTTTCAAGTATAAGCACATCATCTGAGATGTAAGTACTAGATCTGGCACAGAATGGGTGCTTAAAAGCTGCATCTGCTTCCGCGGGAGAAAAACAGAGACTGCAGTCATTACATTGCTAAATAAAAGCTGGAAAGTGGGAACAGAATTAGCTTGGTTTTGCTTTGTAGACTGCCAGTTAAACCTAGTGTGCAATTAGATTAACAGGGAGTATGTGTGTTTTCCCCACATTGGGGGGGGGGGGTGTTGATAAGCGGGGCATGTGTGCGTCTGTGTTTGATGAGACTACTCTGGTGGTAGTGGATAAGATGAATATGCTGTAATCCTCCCTTAACCCTGTCTTGCACTTATTAAGCTTTCTCCATAACCCCACCACACATTCATTACTCTTTCTCCATGGTAAGTGTGTGGCATTAGCCAGACTGTTTCTTAAGGCTACGACGGTTCTGGTCTAGCAAGCAGTGTCTGCCATGGTGGTTTAATCTGGAGAATTTAAAGGGCCATGGTGCTTCAAAAGTTGATTCCAACTGTTGTTTCTCTGCTAATAGGGCTTCTGGGAGAGTTTTTGAAAAAGAATGTGGAGGAAATATAGCAGCTTGTGTGAATGTACCGGCTGAATGCATAATTTGTGGAATTATACTGTGTTTTTTCTATTAGTTTTATCCTCATGGTATTAATGAGGTGATGCTCAGTGCCTGGTTTCCTCCATACACGCCGTTGGGAATTGTGGCCAAAATGCACCTGAACGACTCTCAGACCATGAGAAACAAGATCCTCTGGTCTGATGAAACAAAGATTGAACTATTTGGCCACAATTCCCAACGGCGTGTATGGAGGAAACCAGGCACTGAGCATCACCTCATTAATACCATCCCTACAGTCAAACACAGTGGTGGCAGCCTCATGCTGTGGGGATGTATTTTTGCAACAGGGACTGGGAGACTAGTCAGGATAGAGGGAAAGATGGAAGAAACTTCCAAAAGAAAGGTGTGCCAAGCTTGAAGCATCATTCCCAAGAAGACTTGAGGCCGTCATTGCTGCCAAAGCTGCTTTAACCAAGTGAAGGATCTGAATACTTATATAAATGGAATATTTCAGTTTTTTATTTTTAATACATCTACAAAACATTCCAAAGACCTGTTTTTGCTTTGTCATTGTGGAGTATTGGGTATAGACTGTATAGAAAAAAAAAATGTTAAATCCATTTCAAGATGAGTCTGAAACTTCCAAAATGTGGAAAACCTGAAACCTGAAAAATTTCTGTATGCACTGTGTGTGTTGTGTGTGTGTATATATATATAATGAGATTCCCAAATGTGATGCCAGCTGAGTGTAATGGGGAACACAATTTTCTTTTGACTCATTTATTTTTGTTCATTCATTTAAAGTTTTGAAATGCACTCCTTGTACTGTTTATTTAACTTTAAAAACTCAAATGCAGTATATTTGTTGTGATATTATGAAATGTGATAAAAGGTTAGGCAATTATCATGACAGCATGTGCCTAGTAAGCATTTGTTCCCTAATTTTAAGCCTGTAATTTGGCTTGCCTTTGAAGAAAAAATGCTAAATTTGCTTATAAGGAATGAAAGCTAACAGGGGACAGTTAACAATTTTGGGTTAAGTGTTCCCTTAGGTCTGGACTTTACATTTAAGGTTCAGGGAAGGAGAGTGGTAGGCTAAAGGATCTCCTGTGTTATTTTAGAGGAGTGAAAACACCGCAGGGAAGCCCAGTGTCACCTGACCTAACAGGAACACAGCATCAGCAAAATGCTTCTGGTTCGGGACAAACACCCCGGTGCATGCAAAAGGCATTACTGTCTGCTATCCTTTCTGAGAGGATCCAGATATACAGACACCTTATAACATGCTTGCAAGAAAATACCTGTCAGATCAGTAACAGCATTGCAAAAGAGCTGTCCTCAGTCCTGTGAAAAACAGTCATCAGGTCCCTGTCACTGTCAGAATAAAGGATTAGATCAGAATTGTCTCAGAGTACATGAGAGGGACCAGAAACTGTGAAGTTGTAAACCCCAAATTATAGAGCTTTTCTTGTACCTAAAGCATAAAGCATAAAGACTTATT
This sequence comes from Olivaichthys viedmensis, assembly GCA_028565825.1. Classification (NCBI taxonomy): domain Eukaryota; kingdom Metazoa; phylum Chordata; class Actinopteri; order Siluriformes; family Diplomystidae; genus Olivaichthys; species Olivaichthys viedmensis. The sequence continues at coordinate 8,153,644 of JAOUQW010000042.1, read as the reverse complement.
ATTCCGTATGGGATGGCACATGCAAATCCACTCAACACAATCTGAGGTGTACTATCCATACATTGCATTACATACTTTTATATAGTCTGAGGTGCAGGTAGGTCATATCGGTAATTTCTCATGCAAATGAGTGCCTCTTTACTGGTCTGTTTCCTGTCCCCATGGCTACAGCCATGACCCCCTGAGAGTGTCAACTTACATGGGGAATCTCTGAGGTCCATAAGGGGAAAGAAGAGCCACCGTCATATGTTGCAGTTTGTAAATTGATGACAGCTGATATGTAAGGTGAGGGCTCTAAGCAGAGCTCTGATGCATGATGCTGATTTTCCACTGCGCTGGCAGACTGTATGGGTGGCAGCTGGGAGTAAACAAGTACAAGTACAGCACACTGAGTGAATGGCGTACTGCTGAATTGGGATATCTGGAGGAGCTTTACATTACTCACCCCACTCAGTAGCTGTCGGTTTTTTCATGACAGCAGTAGTTTTCTGTGTGTTTTAACAAAAAATAAAATTGATATGTTTTTGAAGCTGTCAAGGAGGGTGATGTAACACTCCTATTTCATTTCACATATAAGTCATGCAACATGTTGTCTTCCACTTCTGCTGGCAGGTATAAGCAGGACTGCCAGATTTTTATTTTACAGAGAACTGCTTGGATCCGTGCATGACCTCCAGCCTTTCAGAGAGAGAGAGAGAGAGAGAGAGAGCTGAAGATGCAGCTGAGTCCAAAGTCGAGCCTGGACGAGGCCAGCTTTTTTAGGGGTCAGTGATTAGCTAAAGCTCAACCAGGTGCAGGGGTTTGACCTCATGGTCAACAATGAGCAGATGCAAGTAATGTCCCCTTTAACTGAGAAGAACAGCCCAAGCCTAGGTCAGCACATGCTGGGTTTGGCCTTGTCACATTGTATTTTACTCAGTTAAACATGCTCCCTGTTTAATGCGTAAGGACCACATTTATTATTGGTCCTGACTTAACTCTGTATGACTAATTAATTAATGCAATTAATATTCAAAGCCTGAATCTGATTCCAAGTACCAAGTTATCATTAATAATAATGGCTGATAATACGAATTTGCGAAGTGCTTTAATAAAATAAATCACTGGCGTTGAAGCCTCTTTTCAATTACTGGCATGGGGATCAATAAAGTACATCTATCTATCTATCTATCTATGATTGTGGTTCACATAGCAGATATTGTTATTGCTCTGGGCAACTGGCTTCACACTGTTCACGGACTTTTACACAGAAAAATAAAATGATCAAGCTTAATGTTGATACCAATAACAGAATCAAAGCAGCATCGGTATACTCCTCTTTAAGACTGAACTATAGAAATTGAGAATGATCTACATAATGGAGATCTAGAGTTAAGTCACCTTTATTTTATCCATAGATTGCCAGAATAAATGACTGGATTTTAGAGTGCAATGACTGTTTATATGTGTATTTTGGATCAAGGTTAGTGTTGTGGCCATAAATGGGAATTGTATTTGGTCTGTTTTTAGATCTGGGCACTAGGTCTCCACAACATAAATGCTTTAAATTAATATTGACCTCCCACCACTCTCAGGTTCGCTGTCTCTGCTAGTTCCTCTCATTATGTAGATAACTCTGTGTGTGGCCTTTGTTTAAACTGGAGTTGGATACCAATGGGAATAACAATGTAGAGAACTAGACTCACAAAATAGGGACATGCATGTGTCATTTGAGATTTGTGGCCCTCATTAAATAAGATAATCCAATGTCACCTGTAATTTATTTGTTAAATAAACCATCCTTATGTAACTGTAAATTTATGTCCTGTGCCATATTGGTAGAGCTGAAAACAAGCAGCTGTTGAACTTAATTAACACATACGAGGATATTCATTTAAACAATGTCATCCAGCCAGTGTTTAAATATCAACAGCTATACACTCAGGGAGTAGTACATGCAAGACCTATTGTGGGAATCTGATGCCATGCCCAAGTATGGAATGTGGGATTTTCTTTCATTGGTTCATATTATAACTTTGTGATTTTGTGAGTCTGTCATGGATAGAGAGCAATTAAATTAAAGTTTATTAGAGCCTCAAAAGTCAAGCATAAAAATAACCATCTTACATAACTGTGGTTTAGGATTATGCTTCTGCTGTTAATAGCTTACATAGTATGTAAAGGTCTCCTATTGGATAGTGGCAATATTAACAACACTTAAGTTAAAGATGTGATGCTGAATATTTCAGTACACTGTAAGAGTCAATATGTTTCTTTCTTTTGCAATATGTATAGGTAACTTAGATATTCAGTAAAGATAAAATGTTGAACAAACACATGTCTTAAAAGACACACTAGACATGTTCATGTCCTTGAGGAGTGCACCTATGGCCAGCCAACCACAAACCAGCGCAGGCGGTCACATGGTTTGAAAGGTTGGCTTGCTTTTGGAGGTGTCCTCTGTTGCTGTATATAGAAACTGTTTCTGCCAGGCGATTCTCAGAAGGAACAACATGGCATGTTGCCTCATGCATGTCTATTCCTCTTCAGACATATTGCTCACTACTTGACCGCATGAAGATATGCTCCTAAAATTAAGCTTCAGATTTAACCATGGTGGGGGTTTTCATTTGGTCCCGTTTTTGCAGTCAATCAGAATCCTTTCTAACAGCCTATTTCATAGACTACAATCTCAATGAACAAGGGGTTCTCCCTGTTTTGATAGTCAGTTGCATCAGAAAAGTAGCGCACTGAGTTTGGAGAAACTGTTACCCATGGTTTCACTATACAGTGGTACAAATGTAACCACATATGTATTTTGTTGCATTGTTTAAAAAAATTATAATATTAATAATCTTTATTTATATAAAACTTTTCATTATGAGTTCAAAATCTCAAAGTGATTTACATATAAAAAGTGAAATGTACAAAGTACTTATGGTAAAAGCATATTAATGAACCAATCTACAATTAATTAAATCATGAGAAGTATTTTTGACAAAAAGATAAAAGACCCACAAACTACAAATAGGCCAAGTTAAGCAAGATATTTTAATCTATTCCAGAGTTTAGGGGCGATTTAAGAAAAACATCTTTCATCGGCTGAGCTACGAGTGACCTCAGGATTAACAGCAGACCTGCCTCAGCTGAGCGAAGTGCTCGGGATGGGCTATACTGCTTCAGAAGATCAGCAAGATACACCAAAGCTAAACAATTCAGAATTTTCAACGTCATAAGCAGGACTTTGTAGTCAATGCTGAACTTAATGGTCAGCCAGTATAGCTTGAATGAGACTGGGGTAATGTGCTCTGTTCAGACACGGGCTGCTGCATTCCGAACTAGCTGAAGCTGTACTTAAAGAGACAGCAGGGCAGCCGACCAGCAACACTTTACGATAATCTAAACTAGAGGTTATAAAAGCCTGCGCTAGTTTCTCAGCGTCATACATATGTCTTACTGTGGCTATGTTTCTCAAATGATAATATGCAGTTCTAGAGATGTTACATGAGAATTAAATAATAAACCATCATCTAGGGTTACACCAAGGTGCTTAACTACAGCTTTTGGTTTCCAATAGCCGTCAAGCTCTAGGGTAAAATCGGCAAACTTATTTCGGACAGACTTAGTAACCAACATCAGTATTTCTGTTTAATCAGAATTTATTGTACTTTTTTACACCATATTGCACTTTGATAGTAACATGTTTTTCTCTTTGTCTAGTTGGACAACACTGGCACAACCATTGTGAGTCAGTTACTAATACACACAAAAAGGAATTTAGTTTGAGTTAAGTAAAATGTTCATATTTATTAGCCTAATTTTCTTTCTTTCTTTCTTTCTCTTTTTTTTTTTTTTAGCAAAAATGCTTCGTCAAAAAACTTTAGCTTGCATCTAGGGACAATAAACCAACAGTGCTCATTACTATAAGCTACATTATGTACATAAATAGCAATCAAACTGAAAAACAATATGACATTTTTTTTCTACATTAACTAGTTAGCTTTGTTTGAATAGAAACAGTAATAGCTGGCTGGCTTTAGGAAATTGATGATCAAGCTAACTTTATGCGTTTCAAAATATATATGACCTTGAGTTTGTCTTGTAAAAGGGTAGCAGAGGAGGAAAGGGAAAGCGATATTGATGTTCTATAGTAGTATAGAACACTGCATTCTTCTCTTCCAGTGCATTTGAGTGTTAGCTAGATAGCATGGCCATGTTTAAATCTAATAGCTAACATTAACTAGCTAGTATCCACGTTTTTTTTTGGCTTAACTGGTGTATGTCCACAGGTGTGTATCTAAGACAAATTTAACTTTCAGGACAATATCTATCTAACTACCTATGTATTCAGTGCATTCTATTGTTCCATTACTGCACTGCCTCCAGTAGGTGGCAGCAGATACATACTGTAAATGAACTCCTATATTACAGCCTACAGAGCTATTATACAGTAAATATAAGTTAAATCAGTACTTTCCCTATTTTCTCCATTGGCCTTTACATTAAACAGTTTAACCTTGTTGTTATAGCGGTAGGACAGGAAATGTTTATATTCAGATACCACTGATTTCTTTGTCAGTTTAAAGTGAGTCAGGCCATTGAGAATAAAATGACTAGACCCTTGAAATGCCCCTTAGGTAACATGTCGAACCTAAATAGGGTTTATCCGTGAGCTGAACAGCAATCTGTAATTCAAGTCAAGACTCGTTCATTCAACTGCACACACTATTTCCAATCATGGCTGGCAATAAATGTAACAAACAATTGGCAAAAGAATGCAGCTTCACTGTAGCGTTTAGCTAACTAGTAACATGCAAGTTTGTGCATGCGTTTGTCCTTTAGTTATTTCTGAACTGGGGTATGAATGTATTATGGTAATACTACTATTATAACGGTTTTATTTGTAACTTTACACATAAAATGGCACGATTTTAATCTTCACTCAGTCAACCCCAATAAGAACTCTGCAACATAAATGCAACACAGGTTAAGTCAGACGTTGTGTTGTGTTTCGAGCTGAAGATGTGTCTGAGATTTCTTGCAACTGTGGGCTAGTCGTGTGGATCCACACATGTGGGTTTGTTTGTTTATTTGTTTATTTATTTAGTTACAATTATCTGGTCCGTATTCATTAGTTGGCGACTTAAGTTCAAAAGATACGTCGATAGTTACACACGAAAGTTCTCTGTATTCAGAGTCGGCTTACGCAGGCACCTAACTTGATTTTCTGGGCACCCAATTCAGATTATTAAAATGACCTGTGTGCAGTTCACGCCTCTGAGGTTGCCAGATTTTTCTTGCCTTTCAGCCCGAAACAAATCGAAGGGATAGAAAATACGGACTTCCAAAGATATATTTTTAAAGGTTAATTTATTAATTTACTTATTTTTTGCTGTCCATTGCAATACGATGTAGCATAAAAGCAAGAGTCAATAAAAAACACACTTTTGACTAATACAATAATAAATGAATCAGAAGGCAAAGGATATATATTGCAAATAAATTTAGGTTGATTATCATGAGTAGTCTTAATGGTGATAAACAGGTTATCACGACGAGGACTTTGTCTTACTTTAACAATATGGGTTTCACCCACATTAATTGTCTGCCAGCCGATAAAAAATAGCACTTGATGCAACGCATCCTATTTTTTTTGCCCAATGAACTAGACGTATTTTGTCAGCTCTGGTCTAATATTTTGTAACCACAGCGGCAGAGAGTGTCACGATGTGTTTCCGGGGGTGCGCGGACACAAGCACAACGCCGCTGTTAACATTACACATTGCTTTATTATCGCTAACTCACACGAGGTTTACACACAAAACTAAAGCACACCGCGACAGGCGTGTTCACACACAAATAAACGGAGACAATACAGGACGGACACAGGCGGGTATTTAAACACTTAGAAATTAAAGAACGAACAAGGAACAGCTGGGAACATTTAACATGACTCACGTGACAGGGACAGGCGAACACACACACACAAGCGCATGGAGGCCGTCGCCATGGCAACCGCCACGCTATGTCCCGCGCTCAGCCGCGCGTGTGACAGAGAGAGTGAAGCAGGGGAGAAGTGACTAGACAGTCCACAAAAAGATTTGTGTAAAATTTTTATTTCATGCACTAACTATCACGGTCTCCGCGCTGTGGAACTCCCTAGCTGGCGGCGCTTGCCAGTTGCCATGGCGATTGGCCATGTGTTCGTGTGTGTCATTAGAGTTTTCCGCCCTGTCTCGTCATTCATTGTACCCAGCTGTTCATTGTTTGTCCCCCATTAGTGTGTGGACTTAAACCCCTGTGTATCCGAGTCTGTTGTCGTTCGTTTGTCATCTCCCTGTTCAGTGATTACGTAATTGTTTATCCGTTGTGAGTTAATAGTAGAAATAAAGTGGCTTCGCGATTGTATCCTGCCTCCCGTCTGATCCCTAACACCAACAAACTAAATTGTGCGCACGATATTTACTTCTTTTTTTTTATATTTAAGAGATCATAATATCATAACATGGTTTAATGTATTGGCTGACCAATTACTCATCTGTTACAGTTAGAGCTCACTTACTTTTTGTAGGTATAGTTCATCATTTATTTATTTTTTTTACCAAGAATCAAAGTTCCATATAAAATTCGGTCCTCGAGAGACGTATTGTCTCCAATTAAGATACGTCTCTGAGCTCCTCTGTGCGCACAAAATAAAAATTAAAAATCCTTTCGTGGCCTCTCCAGGAAAGATTCATGCGTAAATTTTTTCTTAATGTTATATTTATATATTTAATACTGCCCTAGAAAATCATTTCCATAGTGTTTTGTATTTACATTGCCCAAAACATGAATTTCAGGGTGAAATATTGTGGATACAACACATGGTCAGACAGTGGCACTGGGCTTAATACAGCTCGGCGCTCAAGCCGATATCATGCAAGAAAAAATGGACTGAGTGGCACGTAACTGAGACACACCTCTGTTCTGGCAAACTCCTCGCCGGTATTAAATCCTTACTATGTCTGCTTAACTCAACTCTGAATATGGCCTATTGTGCTTAATAAAATTGCGCATCCTATTATAGTGGGCTGGCAATTGGGGTGGCAAATTCTATGGAGAGGGTGGCAGCTGACACCCCCTACCAGATGTCTCCCTGTGAGTCCAGGACAGAACATCCCCATTTCCCCACTGGCCAAGTACAGAGGTAACTGATCTGGGTCTCCTCTATGTGCATTTGACTTGGCCAAGCCAAGAATCCAGCTGCGGGTAACGTGAGGTCACTGCTGGGTTTCACAAAATCAAACCTACAACAACCACATGCCAGTGGGACAGAAAATCACCTGTTCAAAAAAGAATAAACAGCGATGCACATTGGGCTAACAGGCTCGTATCCTAGTAACTAATGAACCTAATGGAAGTTCGTCAGCAGCACTCCTCGAGGCTGTTTAGACACTTATGTGCACGGCCATTGTTGCAGCAGCGTGTTTCTATTAACACAAGCTCATTGCTCTCACTGCATGCATCACTCGAGCCTTCTCCACAACACCGAGCTGGTTAATGAGACGAGGGGAGCTGAATAAAGACACAAACACAGACCCAGTTCAGACAACTGAACGACCACCATGGCAACAAGAATCAGGTGTGGAGACTTAAAGGAGACGTGAGATGATCGCTGGATTTGATGACATAGGTTTGTGATTAGTTTAATCACAGTGACATGCCAAATCAGAATCAAATCAGGTAGTCCCCGGGGTAGGCTCACTGAGTAGAAATATGACCAATAGCTTTTAACTTAAGAATTGGCAGAAAAGCCACAAACTGAAATATTTGATGAGGGCAGTACCAGCAGATTCTCTCCTCAGACCATTAACTCTGAGCTGGAGATGACATTCAGACGTGACTATCTAGAACCACAAGGGGGAGCACTTATACCAACATTTGCCAGGGTCAGATATATATTTTGAGTAGGAAATTCAAAACATGTTCAAAAACCATGATCGCAATCATTAGAAGTCCATAAACAATGGACTAGTTAGAAAAAGCACTGATGCATGTATACCAAAAACCCATGGTATGTCTAACCATCAGCAGAACCGCAGAACAATGCAAATAGATGTAGACTAAACCACAGCTCTGGGAGAGCTCTGACCCAGAGTTAAGGGTTAAGGCTCCAGTGGCTCTGTAGAAATAACTGTGGTCATAATCAGTCCCTGTACATTATACAAGCCGTTGTGATTTTGGGATAATATTGCACACACTCATCAAATAATAATAAACTCTGGAACCTTATCCCACATCAGGGACGTTTGCCCGATAGACTGTAGGGTTTAGGCCCCAAAAAGTATTTATGGTCCAAAAAGAGTTACAACACAAACCTCTGGGACTTTATGATGATCTACAATGGAGAAAAAATCTCCAGAGTATATTCCTACAGTGTATAACTATTCCAATTTCATATGCAGAATGGGTCCATTTTACACTTTAATTTCAGGTGAAACTGAAAAGAAGCTGATAAGAAAAAGCGTTTTATTTCTCTGAACTTAATAATTGCAGAGGGACTTCAGGAAAAAGGTTTGAGAACCATGCTGATTAAGTTGCTCTTTCCTGAATGCCTCTAACCAGAGATAATTATAGCCACAAGCATGTCAGAGATACAACCAAACATGCAAATCAAATGAGAGATGCAGACCAATTCATTCATGTTTGGTCCAGACCCAACGTATACGCCATGTGGCCAAACTCATTAAAAAAAATTTAATAGCCTGAGTGCAGGAGATCTTGCTGATCCTTGGCTCGAAGGGATTTGGTACAGTTTTTGAGTAGATGTAGGCTCTAAGAATGATGGGTTTTCTTGTGATTTTGGCCTTTATAAATAAACTTGACTTGCTGCAGTGGGATGAGGTAAGTGAGTGTGTGTGTGTGTGTGTGTGAGAGAGAGAGAGAAATGGGGGGTGGGGTATATATATGTGCTGTACAGTATGTTAGTATGAACTGCTTTTTCGTATATCTACCACAGAATAAGTTTGGAACTTACTTTGCTTTGGCTCCAGCGTCCTCATAGCCTTTGTTCGAGACGTCATCCAGACCGCCAATCAAATGCTTAAATGAACTGCAAAATTCAGAGTACACAGAGTTACAATTAACCCCCACCTGCCTGGACCTTTTTTTTCTTTTCAGTCTTTTAGTCAAATCGTGAATAAAATTACACAATATGCAGCATATATCCCATCACTGACAAAATTATTAAGTGTTACAAATGCATACTGTTAGGAACAGTTCTTTCAGAAAGTTATGGGCGAGATGAATGGAAAAATCACTGCCATTCATCGAGGCAAATACGCTTTCTAGTATTTCTTTGAAATTAGGAGAGATAGCATGCCTGCCCACTTTAAAGGAACATCATGGACTCAATTAAAGTGCACCGTAGCCTGAAGCTGAATTGAGCGAGTCCATTAGGAAGCCTTGAACCAGTGGCCATGGCAATCTCTGGACCTGCAAAGCAAATCCTGTGCTTCATAGTGGCTACACCACACAGTGATGACTGCAGTACTACCAAAGAAGAGCAATACATGTTTCACTGTTGTTTTGATCCACTGTGGTATCAATCTCTCTTCTGTTACTGCCATAAGTCTCAAAGTCTTAGCCCATGTCAAGTGTTTAGCCTTGTTTCCCTTCCTGAGAAGTGGTTTAGAGACGCTACTCGTTCTTTGAGATCACTACTAGCTAGCCTTCTTTTGACACTACTTTTGCTGATCTCTCGTTTCTCGTTCTTTATTCAGCACATTCTGTATCTGTGATGAAGTTGCTGTTCTCTCTCTCAGTGAACAAATATTTATGTATTGCTCTCTGATGGTGTGCTCACTTTTGGTCTGCACCTGATTGAGCTTTGATAACGACTGATCCAGTTTCAGCAAAGCGTTTTAAGAGTGCAATACAATGGCCATGAAAAAAATCCCAGATTTTCAATATGACTTTTGAACCCCACTGTAATTACATTCGATTTTTCCATGTATGGTGAAAGGTTTGTCTTATCTCCATCTTGTAAGTATTTTCCAGTTACAACAAACAAAGTAAACTAAAAGGAATCATTTAAAACTAAGTGTGTGTGAAATAAAGCAAATGCATTTTTAACAAGTTCCCTTTGAAAATATTAAAACAGGCGCAGTATTGAGCTGTCTTAGTTGAGTTGTGGGATTAATGCATTGACAGGATTATAAAGAATGAGGAAGTAAAGGTCAACAACATGAGCTGCTTACTTAAAAAAAAGTTCTCAAATGATGATGAACCATAATGGTGATTGAAAACAATTCATGCACTTAAAACAGATAATCTGTCAGCGCCCATTCTGGAGCAGCGGGAGATTACGCAGAAGCAAACCTTGACAATAAATTGTGCCCATGAGTATGACACTGCCCTACCACATGGCCTATCAGTGTGTGTAGGTGTGTATGTGTGTGGACAAAGCTTTCAGACTATTCTCAGCTGCGCACACAATACATACTAAATGATCCGCATCAACACACTTTGACTGTAGAAAACCATATGTAGCTTATAGGTAGCAATACAATTCCCTCATCTAGCAATACATGTCTAATATTAAACCTTACTGCACCTCTTGCTAGAGGATCAGGGTAGATTTAGTCATTTATTGGCTGTCATTATTATTGTGAGACTTAGATTGCACCTATACCTAAAATACTGAAATAGTAAAAATACATTTAGGGGTTACGAGGGTTATTAGCATTACAAGCATTTCATCATTGTTACAATATTACTTGCTTGACAACACAGTTTACAAGTTTAGAGGTTATGAGACACGTGTACGCTGTGAAATGTGAATGGCTGACTTCTCCAGGTTCAACAGGTACTGCTGACCCAGTTCACATTGTATTCTTAGTAGAGTATCCCAATAAAATAATGCAGATGTCTCTGAATGTAGGTCAGAAACATGAAACAGGAATCACAGGCGCACTGACGATTTATCACCATCTTCAAAACGTACTGAGATATATTATAGTTTATTGAGGAAACAGCAGCTAGTTCAGTCAGGTTCCTTGACCACTCATCAGACGCGAGACTTGAGAACTGAGCTGGCCATATAGAAGTGTGACTGCGGTCTATATCAGTGCACTGTAGACATGTATGGGCTCAATCCTGCTGTGCTTTATCTGAGACTTCCCACAGTTCTGACATCAGACTGGAGGCACAGCCCAATAACCACTTCACGGCTATGGTGCCAAAAACAGCCGAAAACAAGCAAATTTTAATGATGCTATGTCTATGTCCGATGGGAGTGCATTATTGGCTGTTCTACTCCTGCGGAGCACGTTCCTTTGGGTGGTGAGGTTGGCTATTTTTAGTAGCACGCACCTCAGAGCTCAGTAGAATCAGACACACTGAGGTTTTTGTGTCCCTGGAGATCCGAGACTGTTCGTTTAAGGTGTTTCACCCAGGACTGCCACTCTCTTACACGCAGCAGGGCTCGAAAGTAGGTTTCTCATGGTAATCGGTGTGTGTACTCTGTTCACAGTGGGAATGTATGTACGAAGATGTTATTAAAACTTTGTGACGGAATGAAAGACTAATAAAGTTGTGGCTTCGAGAACACAGATGCAAAGACACTGAGAGATGCACAGACAAATAGATGAAACTCACTCTCTGTCGATGACGAGGCAGGTGACGGCCTCAGCAGAAATGACATTGGCTGTCCTAATGTCTTCTCTGTGGAGACATAAAATGACAGCATATCAGTCACATACAGTCAAATCCCTCTGACACTCCTGATTAATTTATGAGCCAGAGCACCCTGTGGATATCCCTTCGTTAGGGCATACAGAAAATATGGTGATGTGATCCTGCCTGAGGGAGATGGTTGCAGTCAACAAGCCAGATTCAAACAACTAACTCAGAATTATAAATCAGACAGAAAAAGGGGTGACAATAAAGAATAATAAATGACAGCATAATTGCAAAGGGAAGTTTTAATGAATTATAAAACTAGTTAAGCAATTCAACCAAAAATACATTTTAACCCTTGTGTTTGTCTTAAGGGTCAAAAATGAGCCGCCACTATGTTTAACAGCAGAGAAAAACCCCTAAATGATATTTTTTCAACTTGAAATTTGGTGACTCTTCCTAGAGTGACCCTAACATTAGAAAAAGTGAAACATTGCCTTATTGTTTATATTTCCATGGAAGCTGTACACAACCAGGGTATAAAGATTGTCTTAGGGTCATTTTTGACCCTTTGGACAAGGGGAGTATACAGAATGTTAAGACTACACAAGGGTTAAAGACTGCAGCAAGTGCTGCAAGTTATATTGGGACAACCCATTCTTTATTGAGATTGAGATTTTTTTTTAAATAGGTAACTTAGTTTACAATGATTCTTCGGATACATATTAAATTTATCTATTAAACAATTTCACAGTGAATACTTATTATATTTGCAATACATGCATAGTTGTCATGATTATTTCCTAATTATTTGGGGAAAATAATTAAAATAAATTATATTTAAGATCATTTTAATGTTTTTGGGTATAAGAAATTGTAGAAAATTGGACAGCTAAAAAACAAGGTTTTAAGGTTTCTATGTTGTTTGGTACAAAATTGACAGTTCTTCCAAAGACTTTGAGGAAAATATGATCATGTATTAAGAATAAACAAATTACCAATTAAAAAAATATAATGATGAAAAAATATATATATTTTATGTGTCTTTAAGATAGATAGATGTATATTAAACAGTGTCAGAAAGAGCATAAGCAAGTCTGTTTGAGATTACCTAATAATTTGACCCAGTTTGAGGTACGTGTGGTGATTTCGGTATGGATTTTGCATGATACTAATTGGGTGGTCCTGAGATTCCATTATTCATTAGCTGTATTTGTTTCATGTGTCCAATGCAAAAGTAATAAAGAAAATTTTCTGTTTGGGGCCTTTCCCCAAACCACACCTTTCATTTGAGCTTAATTTGAGTGTGCTGAATTGGTAGTGTTCCTCTTTCAAATTAGATGCTATATCACCACAGAAGTACACCCTTAATTGGATAATAATAATCAAAGGTTATTGGCAGTTGTAACAGCATAACTACTGCACACAACTGTGCCCAAATGTTTACTTACCACTGTAGATGGGCAATCCATCAAAACCCAGCTGGTGCCGTTTAAAAATTGGGGGGTTTGGGGATATTTTGTATGTGGCCTCTGAAAGGCAAGTCTCTCATAAAAGCTTATAAATATTTGCCCTCTAATTTGTGGGCGATAAAAGCTATACATGCATTCCAACAAGCTCAAGCAATTAGACACTCACTGTGTTGTTCAAGAAATCCAAAAACAAAGTTAGTTGTAACAATAGGCACAGGCTGCAGTATAAAGCTATGTTAAAAAGGTTAGGTTAGATACTGTTAACTCCAGAATTATTGCCACATTTCATGAAAATAACCAAAAATGAATAACACATGCAGTGAGTAATATTATTAAGTTAAAAATTTGGGGTTACTGTATAGTCCATGGCGGTCACCATAGCAACGAGCACCACGAGCGAATGTGTTGTGTTTTGTTCCGTTAACTCCCCTTGTCTCGTGATTCATTGTACCAGCTATTCCTCGTTTGTCTCCCATCAGTGTATGTCTTTAAAGCCCTCGTGTTCCAGTCCTGTAGGTCTTCGGTTGTAAATGTTATGTTCCACGTCATGCTCCGTGTATGTTATGTGTTGATGTTAGATGTTTTGAAAATAAGTAAAGTAAATGTTGTTAAGTGTGCGTTTGTGTCCGTCAATCCCATCAACGAAGCATGACATTTTTTATATATTGTGTTTTATTTTTACACAATATTTTTTCAAAGATTTCGAAAAATTATTTATTTATTTATTAAGTAATGCAACACTTTATTTTTTTATATTCAGCACATTTTTGCAAAAAATTTTGAAGGGTGCCAATCATTTAGGAGTTGTAGGTAGTTATATGGAAAAATATTGACAATTACATTTTGTTGTACATGTTTCATTTGATCATTCCTCTGCACTACACTTGGATGTAATGAATTGGCTGAATTAGCAAATTACCTTCGCACGATCAAGTAATTACCCTTACTGTGACATTCTGTTTTTAGATATGTTGGATGGTTGTTTTTCAAAAACCACAGTAGGCTGAATGTGTACGTTTTGAATGTTTTGAGTGTATGTTTAGAAAGTTGTACAGTTTTGCTCTGAATGAATGCCAGCCACAGGGTGAAAGTAATATTGCATAATATGACTTATTTGGCACAGACATTAAAACGTTTTTTTTTTTTTAAATCCCTTAATTAGTCCTATTTAATCACTTGCATCCGTTCGACAACTTACCATCTGAAGCTAGAGCAATTTAATTCCACCACAGATGTCATGGTTCAGTTACTTTGCCATATGGTCGCATGCTTTACATTTAACAGCACGTGGGAAAGATTTGGAAAAGATTTGTATAAGGAAGGATTAAAGACTTCCTGTGCTGGGGAGCTAATTGTTTATTGTAACTGAAGCATATATTGCCTAGTGTAAAGTCTAAAAAATTATTTATTTCTCAGTAAAAATTAATAAAAATGAAAATGAGAAAATTAGATGTAAGACTGTAATGCAGTGGAAAGGTTCACTGAACTGAGACTGCATAACATTGCATGCTCCAAAGTACATATATTTATGCCTTTCCAGCTTTTAACCTCTAATGTGAAGATTAGATTGTTCACTGCAACACAACCACCAACGTCAGTCTGAGCCTACCAAATCAACCTAAAGCTATGTGACAGCCTTCAACTTGGGGGCAGGTGGACAGTTTAAGTGAACCCACAGGCAAAATTCTCAAACTGGGCTTGACAGAAAAAAAAAGTATGAATTTCTTACAAACAGCTCCTGGTATGTTTGATATTGCCATGTAGCCTTATATCCACAGCTAAATATCATGTCACGTGGGCTTCATAGATAACTGGGCTACCTTTGAGGGCAAGTCTGGTCTTTTAGGGTAGGACGGTATCCACCTCACTCGGGAAGGTGCTGCTCTCATTTCTTGTAGCATAGGTCATAGTCTTATGAAAGGATTAGTTAATTGCTGACAATCCAGAGCCGGGCCAGGCGGCGGACAAAAAGGCTAAACCTTTTTCTGCTAGCTGCCTTGAGTCACTCGGGTTCCACACTATTGAGACTGTGTCTGTCCCTCGAGATAAACAAAAATACAGAAAATCTCAGAGAGTTTGTAATAGTAATCTAATTAACATAAAAACAATGAATACTAAAAAAGCTAGGATTGCTAAATATTAGATCCCTGACATCTAAAGCACTTATTATAAATGAAATTATAACTGATCAGGGCCTTAATGCACTTTGTTTAACAGAGACTTGGATCAGTGAGTATCTCTAAATGAGGCTAGCCCCCCTGGATACAGCTATATACATCGCCCTCGTCCAATTGGCCGAGGAGCAGGCATCGCAATTATTTATAACGATACCCTAGGCATTACAGAGAAATATCAATCCGACTTTAACTCCTTTGAAATACTTTTTATTAACATAGCTGATGTAGCCACCAATAAAAAGTCTACTCAGTCATTCTCACT
>JAOUQW010000042.1:8109723-8137996 GCA_028565825.1 Olivaichthys viedmensis | reverse complement strand
GAACACTTGCATGGTTAGTACTCAGATCTTGCTTGCATCAGTACCCAAGCACAATATGACACTGATCTGAATAATGACTAACTGAGCAGTCTGGCAGCTGTTGGTATGAGCAATCTTACTTCCTGTATTACTCAAATTACTGGTATTACCTACAAGTTTCTGCTCCCATCTGGACCCTACTTCTGCCACCATGAAGCCCACTAGCTCCTGCTCCTTCTAGTATGTTAGTATGCTTATTGCTATAGTTCATATTAAATAGAATTCCTAGACTATTTAATATAAAAAATAACTTATGATTCCAGAGGAGGATGGGTTTCTCTAGCTCCTTTTTCTATTCCACTATCATCCTTGGCTTGCACTAATGTCTGTAAAGCTGCTTTAAGACAATCTGTCTTGTAAAAAGCCCTATAAAAATACCATTATATTCTATTCTGTGCTAATTTCTCGACTGATCTCTATGAGCTACCATCATCTAAGGCTAAGCTAATGCTAGCTCACAGTGGTAGCTCAATACTAGCGCTTAATCTGCACATTCACATACTTGACATAACAACATACATTCCAAAATGCTCAAATAAAAATATAGAATTTGACATATGAAGATAAGTAACCACCACAGCACCACATTAGCTGCAGTGAAAATAACTCTTTCAGAGTAACAGAATGTGACTAGCACAGGTGTGGTGCTAGCAGGGCGGCCCGGTCTGACACCAGCTCCACAGGCTTCATCATCAGAGATTCTCATGTTAATTACAGGCACATTGTCTAATTACTCATCATCTGGCAGGCGGACAGCACCTGGCTCGAAATAGGAGCAGGTAATGCTTAAATCGATGTGTGAAAAAGCTAAGCAAAACAATGAAGAACGGACATGGCTGTGCTACGTTGACTGCGGCTAACTGAAAACACATTGGGACAGCAGAAAAGAATAACAGGATACGGACGAGTGGGTTTGTTACACCGGCTGACACTCTGCACCCCCCCCCCCTCCCCTCTCTCCAGCCATTTCGAGATAAATGAGTGCTCAACGGCCTGTGCGGAATGTTTTCTTCGAGGGAAGTCTGTAATTAGTGCCTGTTCCAATGGCCTTTTCTGGAATCCTGGTCTGTTTTTTTTTTAGCAAAATAAGTCTGATGGCATAATGGCTGGGTAGAGGGGTCACTCAGTCATCGTTTCCATCTCTGGGCCTGGCACTTTCTCTCCTCAGTTCCATCAATCAAGCAATGATGGCTTCCTGCTGAACACCGTGCCCCAGTTAGTGATCTACTTCAAGAGAATATGAGAAGCCTATGTCAAAACATCCACTACCCACTTTCTGACTTGTTTCTGAGAACTAAATGAAGGCAAACATTCTCCCATAGTGCTTTGAAAGAAGGACCATCATGTCTCTTTGACTTCTCTCCTGATCAAACCACTTATGAGAACAGCAAGACAGCATCTACATAAATGAACCGCTATGTATTCAAAAGGCTAGCTCATATATGCTAATATGGAGATATGGACAGAAATGGTTAAAAGGTTACGATTAATGGAACAAAACAAGCCGTTCACTCTGGGAAACCTGTGTCCTACAATAAGGAGTTAGGCACGGGAGAAGCTTTCAAGTATTGACTTTTTCCCAGATAAAATGTATTATTCATGCTTCTGCTTTGATCAATGGCGACTGTTGAAGTGAACTAGTCGGACTTAAGATCTCAGACTGCTTTTTGCACCAGCACTCGGGCCTTTGCTCCAGCATGGATATTTGCTGCCTGACAAAACTCATTCCTTATTACATTGCATTCTCCAGGGACGGGAGATTGTCTTTCCCAGAGCATCCCAAAGCAGCTCTTTGGTTTTGGGATGTAGTGTGTCAAAGTCTCTCAAAAAGACAAACCATCCCCTCTGAGAATCTCAATGTGTTGTACAGATGCAGGTGTCTCCTCTGCTTCTGTCACGCTTTAGCAAAGGCTTCCGATTAAAACCAGAAATCCAGCTTTTTTGGTAAAAAAAATGTGGGGAAAACTGTTTTGGTGCGCAGCATATAAAAAAAACCCATAAAGTACTCAATGAGAACAGGCTTTCAAATAAAGCTCAAAATATGCACATAGTGAAAGAGATATGGACGTAAGAATGACAATCTGACTGCCATGAATAATATAGAATATGCTTTGCGTTGGGGAGAATTAATTAAAGAAATAATGAACTGCTGATATGAGCGAGGAAAAGTGTAGCAGAGAGGAGTGGGTGATTTGTGCATGCCGAGTGGATTGCACCATTAGAGGGCGAGAGATTGTTGTTGCGACTCACCAGTAAGCTTAATGAAGGCATAATGAAGAATTCGTCTCTTTTAATAAGGCATGTTATAATTAAACCACTTTACGAGTGCAGGTTGAGAGAAAGAGAGAGAGAGAGAGAGAGAGAGAGAAAGAGAGAGAGAGAGAGAAAAAGGGGAGGATTTCTTTAAATTATAAATCACTCAACCTCACTCATTCTCGGCAGGACTCCAGCTTTGTTTCCTTGGAAACAGATGCGCGGGGATTTGACATCTGATTGGTCAAGAGGGAATAGCATGGGAATTGCAGATCAGGGCTTGAAACAGAATACGTTTGACTTGCCTGAAATTTTCCTGCCAAAAAAAAAGTAACCCTTCTAATCAATACTCTTTCGAGCGGCTGCAGGATTTTGCCTCTCGTGCTCAGCGGGAGACAGTCCATTTAGAATTTCATTAAAATCTGAAATGACTAAACAAGTTCAGTAAGTAGAGAGGGCTGCTTAATTACACTACATAAAATATGAAGTGGCAAGTGTGAAACGGCGCGGAACCGATGCGTTGAATGAAAGAGGCAACCGTTTTTTGTTTTTTTTTACTACTATCCATTAATGGAACCCATTTACAGCCAATGTAGAGAGTAAATTGTTTGCCATTTCAAGTCTCCTCTGCAGTTGGATGCATTCCACATCTTAGTGGCTATAGATTTGAGGGTCTAGTTTTAGCATAACACTGCAAAACAGCCACAAATGCACGCTGTAATCGGACCGATATTGAGACCCTTTAGTTGCGGTCTTTAAAACAAACAGAGTCAATTATCGATTACCTTTCAGAGGACATTTTAGTGGAACAGCAGTCTAAAGTGTACTCCATTTCGTAAGACTGAAGACCCAATCAATGCCATATTGAGAGGATCCAATAAACCACTAGGCAAAGACATTTTCAATAGGGGATGAACCTGGAAGATGGACAGATAAAGATAGAGAGAGGTAGAGAGAATAGATGGAAACAGAATAAGAGCAGACAGTCCTCTTCTTGTCTGGCCTCCACATTGTACCCTAGAGGCTCTCTCTCTCTCTTCCTCTGTCTCTATACAGCATGAAGGAATTCCCCCTCTTAACATGGAGGCCTCTGCAGCCACTCAGGACAAAACTCCTGCCTCACAGGAAACACTTGAGAGCCTCTTCCTGAATCAAATGCAGCCTGAAACACCATGGTTCCTTCTCCCTGCTGCACCAAGGGCCCCTTCTATTGATTCAATTAGTCTGCAGGTTAGAACATGGGGCCTCCAGGACAATATTTTGATAGCAATAAGGAAAAGATCCTTTATGGACTGTTTGTAGACCTCCCCCAGCAAATATTTGGTGGTGGGTCGGCTTGGTTATTAGCCCCCTGAGGACCGAGGCCCAAAACTTTCCGGTGAAGTTAAGATTGTAAAATAAATAGGTGTAGGTTTTGACGATGCCTCCAGGCCTTGAGCAAAACTGAAACTTGCATAAAAAGTCCATTGAGGTGCTACGCATCCTGTTTTGAGCATTGTCATGTCAACACAATGATCCCTTTCTAAACATTTTTGGCTGAAAATGTACTTTGGAAGAAGGTTGTTGTGCATTAGAGAGCATATATCCTAGCATCCTGTTCCAGATCAAATCCATACTGAGCTCAGACCAAAGCAGATGTGAGATGGTGTGTCTCTTACGTACATGCCATTGTTGAGGTTAGAGGAATGTAGAGCCTGGGGATCATCATGTGGCTTACAAGGATTCAGCGTTTTTTGGAGGTTTGCGGTCAACAAAAGGCTATTTCACCAAACAGACCTTCCTAATGGCATTCAATAAGGATTGATGCAGCTGTGCCAAAAGCTTCAAATTTGGTTTAGGTTCAGAACAGAAATCAAGCGAACCTCATACACTAAAAAATTTAGGGTTCTACAACCATACAAGACATTGTATAAGTCATAAAAGGGACTGGCAGACATTTTTCCCCAAGGAGAAATACTTAAAATTTTACTTATTCAAGACAGGAAAGT
Organism: Olivaichthys viedmensis; assembly: GCA_028565825.1. Lineage (NCBI taxonomy): Eukaryota > Metazoa > Chordata > Actinopteri > Siluriformes > Diplomystidae > Olivaichthys > Olivaichthys viedmensis. The sequence continues at coordinate 8,133,716 of JAOUQW010000042.1, read as the reverse complement.
GTGTTACTGTATAAGTGTTTATCCTGAGGTACCTGAATCCACTCTTTGTTGGAGTCTTCCATTGGGGTCCAGCCGTTTTCATAGTTATTGAGTCTAGAACGTTGCGGAGACCAGCTGGGATTATACTCTGATGAAGCCTCAATCTGCTCTGAGGGGATCTCACCGGACTCTATACCCAATGGCTCCATGCAGTCAAAGTCTGAAAGTGAGAGAGAAAGTGAGAAAGTTAGAGACAGTTCCAAATAAAGCATACATGCCTCGTCACCTCGAAGCAGAGCCATTCTCTGGGGACTGAGCCACTCAAGCATGCCGCACTCTCCATCTCTGGTGACCAGAATAACACATACTCTTGCTCTCCTTCTCTCCTCTCCTTCTTTCTACAGGAAAATGTGGTTGTAATGGATGCACTTTAGGAGTGTACTACATTAACAAATAATGTTTTATTCATAAAACATTCAAGTATAAGCCCTTAAGAGAAGCAGGGACAGGGGCTATGTAGAACATGCAGGAAGTTTGCACCTGGTTGGAAAAGTTTCCCTCTTGGCACTTTATGTATCTGGCACACATTAAACCTGTTTGTTTAAGCTTGCATTGTTGGAATGGAGAGCCAGGGAAAGAGCCATATATCACTCTGAATGCCCCGCCACCCAGACTGTGGGCATCTCAGACTGTTTGTGTTGTTGTGGGGCCATCGACAAGAGGCATGCCGCCTTGGTGGCTAGGGACAGAAAGGTCAACCAGAGTTCAACCCCTGACCCCTGAGGGTCACTGTCCAGACGCCTAGAGACAGTGTTTAAGGTTCAAAGAGAGGGGGGGAGGGAGAAATAAGCTAATAAGCTAATTTATCAGTCTGCATACATATGCACATGTTAACAATGACGCACTTATTAACACTGATTAACATTGCAGCTAATTGCCCAGACCACAAGTCCAGACACTTTCACACACACACATACATTAATGCAGTGTGGGTACATTTTCACATTCTCCATCTTAATGCCTTTCGCAATGCACTCACACACACACCCACAGACATCGTGACCCAGAGATGTTGGTCTGGGCACTTGTAACAGATGGACAGAGCATCTGTGTTATCTGACAGACAGCAGTTTGAGCTGCACACACTGACTGTTCACACACTGCATCTCCGTATTATCATGACACACACACACACTAAATATATCCGCTCCCCCTCACCCTCTCTCTTCCTTCCTCTCAAAAAATCTACACGGATATTCTCGAAAGGAACTGTCTTAAGCCCGGGTTACATTACACAACTTTTACCCTGATACACAATCATGCTTAATCTGTGCTGGTCGGCCCAGTCTGCTAATTTTAGGGCAGTTGGAATCAACATTGGAGTGTGCAAGGGGCACAAGCTAACGTCTAACGAGCAAGCAAGTGTCTTTGTGTGAGTTTAGTGTGTTCAGTTCAGTTCAGCAACAAGTTACAAGTTTGAAAAATCTGGCATCACACTCTTAACAACAAGGAATCACAGTTTTCCCGTCACCATAAAAATCTATAAAAAATCTTAAAATCTCATAATCGGATTTTAAACATCTCACGTTTGCAAATTTGGAACTATTTGCATGATTCAATTAATATAAAAAGTTACGATGGTTAAGGTTTGGGTTAGGAGCAGGGTTAGCATTCATACCTATTCTTACGACTTTATTTCTAAGAAATTGAATGAAATCCAACCACATTGCCTGCGTTAGTTTGAATTCGTACACATTTTTCACGAGATTAGTCGTATAGCATATGTAAGCTCTTAATGGTTTTCACTTTGAATCGTCTCCTACGGCCTTTATATATTTCTCTGTTACTTCCTTTATCATATATTAATACTAGCTCACTGTTTATAATCTGCTCTTTTTGAATAAGCACCTAAGCATGTAAATTACTAAGAAATAAGTTCCCCCATTGAGCAGATAAACCTGTTACATTTCTCTGACTTTCATATGTAGGATGAACATTTATTCCATTTTCCATGTATAAGCGCGTCCTCTGCACCCCTGCCCAGGTGGAGAGAAGAGGAGGAGGCCCATGGAATGCAAATTTATGGAGGTGATAAATAATTGATAGCTTGTGTCTGCCCCTCACAGCTCCAGCTCAGGAGACACATAAATAGTTCACTAGCATGGACTGAAAAGCAGTGAGGATTGAGCTGCTGCTCTAATCCCATTTTATACACATTATGTTTTAGAGGAATAACAAGGAGTGTGTATATTAATAAACACAGTACAGTGATCAAACATCGATTATCAGATATAGTAACTCATTATTTAATTCGATTCAGGATAATATTTAACAAATCTAGGCCCGCAGTCTCAACACATAACAGCCCCAATGATCAGGTTTACCCAAGTAGAGGAAGCACGAGAGGGCATACAGAGACAGAAAGAGAGAGAGAGAGAAAAGTGGACGAGAAGTGATTTATGAGAGCTCCATGTTGGTGGTGTGTAAATGTTGGTGCTATGTTCAGAAATTAAATGAATTATTTAGTCAGAACATCTCTTAAATTGGGGTGAGAAGGTGATTCCTCTGGGTGAGTGTGTTAAAATAGTGGTAGGATGCTATCTAGTAATAAGTGAGCTTGCATGTGTGTGTGTGTGTGTGTGTGTGTATAAGCCAGGCTTCATAAAACAGAGGAGATGGGCCATGACTCCTAACACATTCACTTAATGAAAGAGTGCCGCAGCTGAGCAGGTCATTTAATAACTTCCTCTGAAGCCTCATCTTATCTGTGAGTGTGTGTGTGTGTGTGTGTATAAAACACATATTTCTCATTTATATTGCTTGCACATCTTTACTATGACCGCACAGGACAGTATAGGTGATGTATCTTTACGATGCAAATAGCAATGCTGGCATTTTGCCTGTTTATAAGTGTATGTTTTTGCTTCGTGTAAGTCTGTGCGAACTGAACTGAGAATGCCTTGCTCTTGTTTATATTAAGCTTTCTTTCACTCGAGGTGAATAAATAAAACCACATAAATAATGAGTAAGTACATATTAGGATGGGTAGCTTTATATGTCGTGCGGTTACTCACCCTCAGGCACGGTCCTTTCCAGTACGGTGAAGTTAGCAGAGAAGCCCTCCTTAGCGATAGCGCTGTCAGTGTTGATTGTCAAGGCTAAGATGCCGGTGTATGAGATGATTCGGCCCGGAATGTTCTGCCCACAGTACCGGCCAATGTGCGGACCAACTGCAGAGAGGGAAAGAGAGAGAGAAAAAGAGAAAAAGAGTGGGTGGATTTAATTGAGTTCTAACCTTTATGAAGGTTCATCTAATTAGAATTTCATTCTAGTCAAATAAATAAATAAATAAATAAAGTATAACATTTTATTGTTCAAGGCCTAGTAAATAATAGTTTCAGATAGGTCCTTGTTGGGAAATTTGTCCTGCTAAGGCAAGGCTTTGCTATGGCTGAAGGACACACTCGTACTAAAGGCACTGACATTGTTAACTTCCTTTGCAGACGTGGGAAATTCACTGCAAACTTTCCGCACCCCGTTGTCACCGTAATATAAATGCTAAGACAGAAAAGTGCTGTTGAGCACATGGCAAAGGCCTAGTTCTGTCTCTGCTTCCTCACTGCCATAAATTCCTGGGCTCTTTGTTAAAGCTGAATTTGGTTTGGTCCTGGGGAAATGCTGGTCACAGCCCAGTGACTTCCCAAACCCCTCTCCGAAAGAACAGAGAGGAAAAAGGCATAAGATAAACAGAATGGTTTGAAAGGACGGCAGTAAAAGGAGGGCCAGAGACACGTTCCACTGAGCAGAGTCAATGAGTGCATGTCTTATTTGAGAAAAAAGGGGGGTTTGGAGAAAAAAAAAACAACAAAGAGATTTAAGTGGAGGACAGAGATGAAGAGACTGATAAAACAAACACATAATTAGAAAAAGAGGGTTAGCTGGCTGGCCAGGTTGTCTGTCCCCATTATACCTTTCTCTCTCCTATGGCTCTTATCTCTGATTAGCAGCTCTGTGATCTAAGGCAAGCGACAGACTCGCTGAGCACATGCTACTCACACACTCCCAAAGATGAAAGGGGAGTTGTCAGTTGTGTGCGTGTGTGTTCTCATACAGACCAGATAGATTAATCTTACCACGACTTCATAGGAAGTGCAAAAAACACATTCCAGGTGCAAGTGCGCATGTGTATGTATGAGTGTGGTTAGTGTCAAGCTGTCCAGGCTCTGTGCGCAATGTAAAGAGTGCCAGAATTATCTCAACGTGTGATCTAAAATGTTCATTTACAGTTTAAAATTGTATTGTTATGAATTTCCAGTATTTAGCCTGTTTGTTTTGCAGTTCATTCAGGGCTTCAGTCTCTCTGCCCGGCACAAGCTGCTTTAAGAGTAGCCGTGGAATCCGGGATGATTTTCTCCCTCTGGAGCTCCATCTCACGCTTTCTACCCTAATGCACTATTGATCGGTGTGGCTCCACAGGTAATGTAGCGGCTGTCTGAGTTGGGCAGGCAAGCAGAAGCCAAAGCCCAGAGCGTCCAGCTTTGCCTTTAAAGCCATGTTTTCCAGCTCCCTCATCTCTCCGTTCTGTCCAGCAGAACACACATGGGACACCGACATGACCTCCTAGTGTCATTTTTCTATTTCCAACCCCTTTAACAGATGACTCATCTCTGACTGTCGCCCTTGTCCTGAAAGCCATTTTCTTCCATTACAACTTGAGTGCTGGACACAATTTACATCGCTATAATTTAACGGACCTAAGGGACTTCTGGAAGTACCTCCAATTAAGAAGCTGCATATGATCTATTGCATATAATCCAGGCAGTGTTTCAGTGTTTTCAGTGTTTTTACAGCTTCCAAGTAATATACAATCATCCTCTGCATTTTACAGAATGGCAGTGAATAGTCTATATGGAAAAAATAATACATTTAATTGTTTGTTCAAATGGTAAAATGTAACCCTTTCAACATGGGAAGACGTTAAAGTAGTTGAAGAGAACACTGTTGATAGGCAACTGCGAAGTATGGTCGCCAAGCATAAGCTAATTTATGACTGAGGCTAATGATTTAGCTAGCTAGCATGTAGCCGTTACGTCTTTTATACGAACATGTAAAGGCAGAATGACAGTGAAAACTAGACCAACATTTTCCTCAGATGTGTTGGTAAATTGCTAAGAAAAAAATGTGTACGCCTGAAATTACACTGTAATTATACTTAGCATCAACCGCTTAGAGAAACATCAACATTACGTCACTCATGAAATCAGATCTATCAGAAAATCTCAAAAGTTTCATTAACGGAGCCAGAATGATATTGAGAAACTGGAAAAATGCAAACACACCTAATTCTAGGGACTGGATCTTATCGACTATTACAGCTTTGTATGAACTGATGTTCATTAAAAATTCAACAGTCTACTTCTAATTTTAATAAAATCTCAGGATTTCTCAGATTTTTAGAATACAGTGGGGATAACAGTGGGGTAATGGGGAGCTTTTTGTGTATTCTAACCTTACATATTACTTTCAAGTTGTATGTGTGGTAGTGTGTTGTCAAATGACAAAACACAGTTTACTATGTAGTCCTCTATTTTATGCTATTACGGAGTAATGTTGCAGATTGAGAAATAGCATCAATGTGAATTAATGTCTATGACGATATGCTTGAATATTCAAGATTGAGATCTTACTCTGTTTCTAATCGCATGTGCTTCTGCACCTCTAAAAATAAAGGGTGATAATAAAGTGATATCCGAAACAAGCCTTCAGGTATTCGCAGTCTTCGTTCCTGATTTGGATGCCAGTCTGCTTGTTCTACCTTGCGGGAATTTTCACAGATAAGAGGTACCAGACACGAACACAGCCTCTTTTTTTTTTGGGGGGGCAAACTATTAGGATCTGGCCTTTTCTAGAAATGTAAGGGCACAGAACAGAATTGAAGCCCTTAACCTTTAACACATACAGATTGATACATGATGCCTTGCTTATGTGCACTCGAGCCACTCTACTGACTCCATTACAGACAAAGAAAATAGCTCATATTATCAAGAGTCTTAGATGTAGAGTCAAGGATCATGCATCTGTTCTCAAAATTAATGTATACACTGGGGGAAAATTATCCCACTTTAGGCCAATATGTGTGTGGAACTAGTGTGTGGGATATGTTCTGGAGCTTGGCTTGGCTCTGTTTTGCTTTGCGTCACCGGTTTTAGGCCAGAGTTTCCTTCCATTCTCCCCAGAGATCAATCACACTGCATTGTTAGAGAGCGATAGCATCTATCCCCTCTGATAAATGTGGATATTCGCAAGGACAAGGTCTCCCTGCTGACCTCTAGCCCAATGTGGGAGAAAGAGAGAGTACAATATCTCTGTTGTGTTTGTCCTATCCAACCCCAAAAAACACTGAGCTGAATGACAGAGAGACCGTGTTATGGGCGGGGACAACAACTGGGTCAAATAGCTACCCAAAGTAATCCAAAATGTGTGAGGGTGCGTGCTGGGGCAGTGTCTATTCAGACCATCTGCATTCTTATCTCTTTTACAATTCAGATCATGATATTATGTGATTTTAATGGATGTTATTTGAGCATTTCTGCTCCACACCAGTCAAGCTGCTTGGACCAAACCCAGAAACGACAGGTCATATGGTGTCCTACCTCCAGGGAAACCGTCCCAGATCTCCAGGCGGTCATACCGGCAGAAGACCCCAGCGGGAGGCTGTGTGTCAGGCTCCAGCTCAAAGCTCTCAAACTCCAGGACAATTTCAGACATTTTCGGGGCGAAGATCATGAATGTGCAGTCCAGGTTGTTGGGGTATTTCTCAGGGAAACCAGGTGACTTGATGACCCCACTCTTAGAGGTGAAGTTTCTCGAGCATTCTGGCCCTGAGAGGGGGAGAATTGGGGGGTGGGGGTGAAAGAAGAAACAGAAAAGAAACTCATTTTAGTGCTGTTTTGTTCTTGAAAAACATAAAGAATGCAGGGGTGGGAAATACGTGGTGGTCCATATTGTTTAGCTCCATGACCACACTGTTTATGGCATATGGACGAGGCCCATCATGGAGGTCCAGGCCTGGGCCAAACTGGTCGTGGAGCACGATTAGAAAAAAAGAAAAAACAAAAAAAAACGTTTATGTTTTCATATGAGATCGAATTTCTAAATCCTAAGAAACAACAATTATAGCAAAACAGATTTTATGAGAAGGGAAAGGATTATGGCTCATTACAGACTTTCATTTTCTCTAGTGTATCGTCTGGGGGTAGATTGTGTGCAAGTGTATATGTTTTTATATGTGTGTGCATGTGTGTATACACAGAGCGATTAGTCAAAGGCTTCAATCAGCAGCATGAGACTCTGGGAGCTCTAAAGTAAACATGGCAGTTAGATTGCGTTCCAAAGCAGTGCTCCCCCCTTGCATCATTACAAGCCTGTCTAACATATGAGAGAAGAAAATTAAAGCCTTCTACACACACACTTACACACACTTTTATATCGGCAAGTCATAACATTTACTCAAACACCCCTAGAGGCCCAGCTTTCCAGCTTTTTTTGCCCAGGTTGTCCCTGAAGTTCACACATACCCCATATCATCGTGTTAGGTTTATATCACGGCCGCCAGATTAACACAGTATACAGTAACATACAGCACACGACTCGTGACACAAGCGCAGAAATACACTCTTGACGTACGGTAATGTAGAGCTGACAGCATCACCGCTAACACCATATTACTGCCACTCCAAATAGCGCAGCAGCTCTGTGTTCTCCTCAATGTGGAGGAGATCCAGCAATGAAGAGACTGACTAGAGTGACTAGAGTGTCTAGACTGACTAGGAAAAAAAACACCAAAAGCAGACAGAGAGGTGAAACATAGAGTAAACCCAAACACACACTCTAATGCCAGGCATACACTATGAGTAATTATAAGCCTGATTAACTGAACAAACGATATCTGATTCCGCTGTCGGATGATCGGATTAATTGCTGACATGTCAGAAAAGTTGGTCGACTGTCTTGCAGTGTGTGCAGTCTCACAAACCGATTTCTCAAATATATGAACTGATTTTCAGAAATTTGTGCATCTACAATAATAGCAATAATAACGTAAACAGAATGGAGCAAAGAGACAGAAGGCATGAAGGCCAGGTGTGGTCGAGCTGTGGCAACAACCTATGATACTTGCCTGTATGATATTTCTTCATCATTCTACCATGACAAAGCAAACATTAGTGAGTAACGGTATCTCATGGGTGTCCAGTAGACAAATTGTCAGTAGGGGTCGTGTTTCATGTACAGTGCGAGCACCCACGTGGCATGACAATCAGGTCAATTATTCTCATACAGTGTGAGCATATAAATTATAAAGTCGGCTTCGGCCCTACATGACTGGTGATTCAAACGCGCAGTGTGAGTTTTCACCAAAGAATAAGATTTTAAGAATTATCACACAGCAAAACAACTAAAATGTGTTCCTCCCCAAGTTGATGCTGATGAAATGTTACAGAAAAAGAGATGTTATGAGCAAGTCCAGGCTGTCTAAGTGGATGTGGCAGAGTATTTCTTCTCTGTGTGTCACTTCTATGTCATTGGACCTTTTGCTCACGACCATCTGAAGCACTTCAGCTTGTTCCAGACGCACCACACAAACAGCTCACTGCTCCCTGTGTTTTTTTCTTCCTCTAAAGCAAATGGTTGGTGCCAAAGCTTGAGCCTAAAGTGAGTTGACATTTAGTGCCCTGCTAAAAGTTGGCCTTGAATCAGCAAGACATTACGGTTATAGTCTTAACCTCTGTGGCCTACAGTATGTCATGATTTCAACTTGCTGTGCTACTTATGTTTGCTCCCAAAGTTGTTTTAAGTAAAAAAACTTTGAAACATAAGGCTTCAGTAAGTGGTCATGGCATTGAGGCCCTCCCTTCACCTCTATTCAAGCTACATTAACCACTTAAAAAGAAGGAAACAGGGGCAAAGTGCTTGGCTTGGTGGTTAGCTAGGAGTTGAAATGTTTTGTTGTTTAAAACTGTAGTTTAAAAATGTAGAGTTGTTTAAAAGGTTTTTGGGTCCATTTATTAGTTTTCAAATAAATAAATGTCTTTTTCAAGCACCAAAATAAAAGTTAATATGTGCTTATGGACTGGATTTACCTCCATGACCTAGGTATACAGTTAGAAATTCCCACTGAGCTCTCTATTGGCAGTCAGACTGCTAGCAATCAAAGAGAAAGGGGCAGATGCCTGCCATGTCAAAGGGAAAGCTGTTAGGATAAGAGCACTTCTCTAATACGTCTATCCTCTGCACCAGATCAATCTCTATCTTTGCTTCTCTGTTTCTCTCTTACTCTCTCTGTCTGTTTGCCTCATTTTTCTCTCTACAGGCAGTAATTGCTTGTTATCACCCCATTCTTTTTTTTTCCTCCTCCATTTGTTCAGGCGCTGAACACTAGGAGACACACTGGGGTCACAGCTAAAGGCACTTCAGCTTTTTTTTATGTTTGTGCGCTGAAAGGAGAACTACAGTTTTTTACTGTTTTTTTTTATAGATTATAGATAGCAAATCTGGGAATTTAGCTTTGGATGAGTGTATCTGTGCAGAGATCAACTGTCTGAACTTCACTAGCCAGTGCTTAATCTCAGAGCGGGGTCTGGATTTATAATGCTACACTGCTGTTTACACACTGACTGAGTACTCTGTGTCTGTGAGGAGACAAGGACATGCGATTGCTAACCACAAATATTCATGAAAAAAAAGCCCATTTTTCCAGTTCCATTATCACTCAGCTTCCTGTTGCAGTTGTTTGCCAGCAGTCGGGACTAACTTTACAAGAGGGTGGACGTGGCTGGTGGGGGATAAAATGAGAAAAAAGTGGGCAATCTTGAGCCTGTAAGGCTGAGCAAAACAAATAAAGCTTTGTGAGACTAGCCCAGGCATGCATAGCCCATCTTCTTCCTTTCTCTCGTTCTGTCTCGCACAAACAGTCTCTCTCCTCTTTCCACCCTTTAAAGAAGACAGAAAAACAACCGGGACCAGGATTTACACAAACACTTGGATTTACGGGATGGTGTAAAACCCAAAGCGAGGTGGCTGTGAAAATAGAAACTTTGTTGATTCACGGCAGCTAAGTGCTAATTCCAACGTTAACGGCTAACACTTGTAAGGATTATTTTACTGCTTTGTCCTCACATGGGTAGACTGGGATTATCTTTACTGGGTGGTGTGATGGCTAAAGGCTTCAAACTCTGTGGAATTTGCTTAGTTTATTTTACAGGCCACAAGCAGGGGTTGTTAAAAAGATTGTTTGCGGACCCTGCGTTAGCAAACAGGCCCTATGCCCTGCAATCCAAATCTTAAAGTGTCCAGAGAACAGCTGTGTCTAGTCTGAATCTTTCAATGAGAAATGTGTTCGTTGTACAGTATAGCAGGAAGTATGCAGTCTTAAATTGTAATAAATAAATAAATAAAATTAGGGGGGATGGTGTTCAAACAACAGACGGGCTGGGGGTATACCTACATTTGAAAACTTATTTCTAAGCTTAGCTAGAAGGGCCTAGTTAACTTAGCTAGCAAGGCTTAGTTATCTTAGCTAGGTTTTAGCTTAGCAAGGTTTTCCCAAATGTTATTAAATTGCTCTGAAAATGCCCTAAAAGCCATTTCACAAGAAGAAAGCTAAAATGCCTCTTAGCCGGACAGGCAAAAACATTTTGCTTCTCAGAGTAAAACAAACAAATCCATTTGAACTATTTAGTTAACTAGCTAGCTGGCCCACACTTATCACTTTCATCTTGCCAACACACCAAATAAATTCCAAATACTGTGAAAACATTATATGTTGGGGCACTTTTGGCCCATAATACACTCACCATTGGCATTACTGACCTTTATGTGCCTAAACTCAACCACATTTGGCCTAGAATTGTGAGCTATCTAGGCGTCCTACTAATGTAATATCCTAAAGACAGTCAACAGATCTTGTAGTGTTTGATTATTCGAACACTACATCTTAAGGTAAATCACATAACACGGACCCAAAAGGGATGGAAAAGGTGGATGACAGTTTTACATGATTTTTGTCGTTTTTCTAACCATGGGAATGGTTAGAATCAATGCAATGGCTTGCATCCTACCTCAAAATAAGCCATGGAGGTACGAGAGCAGAAAGTGTAGCAAGTGTATTAACGAGTGATTGACAGTGCTAAGGTTAAAAGCGGAGTTAGCATAACAGCTATGCAGGGATAAAGTGGTGCAAGGCTTTCTGAGGCCGGTGAAGTAATCACCAATGTTTATGTTCCATATGTCTGCGGGGTGGATAATTAACTTTACACACACATACACACACTCCTCTGCTTTCATCCCTTGTGGCCAAACAGGCCGAGGTTAATGGGCATGAGTGAATTAGCAAGATAGAATTTGGACACAATTCCAGCAAACATTAACCTGGAGTCACACACACAGACACACACATAACACAATGCTCACACGGATTGAGTTGCTGACACAACATTTAGTCAGTCTTGCTGATGGTGCCCCTTGAGAATAAAGGGAGACTAGGAACACATACAGAGTGTTTGCTTTTTGGGTTTCAGTACGTGTGTGTGTGTGTGTGTATGTTGTTTGGAAGACTGTAATGGTGGCATGGGGTGTTGGAGAATGACAGAGCCGCTTTGCAAGACGTGCCCTATATCACTGGCCCGTGGAGCACGTAAAAACTAAGCAGACTGGGTACGATGAATAAACTACCCTCAACACATCCACACACCTACACACACACACACACACACACACAGCATCGTCAGTGCTGTTGACACAGGTGCCATTGTAAAACCACTAAGATAGCACTGGCATGATAAATTGCTAAGCCAAATCCGAGGTCCGATGATGCTGCCTTTCAGCGTGGCGAAGTCAGACCATACATTCCACCCTCTCTCCATCTATCCATCCATTCCTCCCTCCCTCCATCTATCCATCCATACATCTATCCATCCATCCATTCCCTAACCCCTCCCTGCCAGCCATCAGCACTCACGGGTGGGGGAACAGTCAACCGAAGCTGGCCTCTGTGCCGGCTTCGCCAGACTTGATGTGGCTTGGAAAATTGCAGAGCTGTCAATTGCAAGCATATGTTTCTTTTCTCCTCCAGGGTCCTTTTAGGAGACGCTCGCAGAAGACAGGATGACAAGATAAGTACAGGGCCTACTTTTTTTTTGGAAGAGATGCACAAGCATGTCATCTAAAAGCCTCTGAAAAGGATTCCATAAAGGGCCTATAAGGAGGAGGGGGGAGCTAGGGGAGGGATTTGGTGGCCGTGTGGAGCATCTGTCCTGTGTTACACACCAGCAGCGGGAATGAAATAAAGTAGTGTGCAGAGTGCATTCGAATATAGATGAGGTAACAAGATTCTAAAAAATTTCCCCTATCTCTCTCTCTGCAGGCGTGTGTAAGGGGGGGGGGCACCGTGCATCGTGCCCCCTCAAAAAAAACTGTCATGTAAGTTTTTTTTTCTGTGTGTGTATGTGTGTCTTGTATTTGAGACAATAGCAGGAATTGTTTTTAGACATCAACATCAGCAAAAGTATGCATGCTCATATAGCTGGAGCATAATCATCAATTGCTAGTGAACCCCAATTGCAGCCCCACGATGGTGTCCTATATGTGATTTTAGTTTTATGCTATAACGGTTTTGTAATCTATTGCTAGGATGATTTCAAGACAGAGTATTTTTTTCCCCTTAATCGTGTGGTGTGTGATTAGCAGGGCTATGGTTGTGTTTTTGTATTTATGGGCGGTTTGTTCTGTATAGGATTGGGCTATAATTAATACTAAGGTTATTATTTAAACAGCAGTCTGTATTGTGTTGTCATATTGCCTCGTCATGAACCATGTTTGCCCCCCATAAAGCCTGAATGCCACACCTTTCCATATGTTCGAGCTATGACCCTGTCTTTCTGTGTGTGTGTGGGATCCCTAATTGATTTCTGTCCCCATTTTCTCATCTTGACATGTTCTTGCTGTGCCTTGGAGCGTTTTGTTTTGCTTTTCCTCTCTATGTTTTTTCTTTCTTTCCCAACCTGCCCTCTGCCTGTCCACCGCCGACTTTCAGGTCTCACCTATTTGACCTTTCTCTTTTTCCACACTAACATAGTAATGATTGTTTTCCAAATAATTAAGACTTTCTACCACATTGCTGCCCCTAGAAAGGCTGCAAACATGCGTGACTGAGCCTTTAATCGCCCCTTTGTATCTGTGCATGTGTGTGTGTGTGTGTGTGTGTGAGAGAGAAGTCTCTGACCTTGGACTGGTCAGTTCTCCAAATTGCGAAAGCTGCTCAAAGACTGTTTGCAGTTTGCAATAATCACTGTAGTTGTTTGTTTTTTTCACCTTATTTGAATGCATGCAAACCTTCTGGTGCTTTCACCACGTCCTAACAGCTGTGTATAATCATTAGATTTACACATATCACCAAACACACACACACAGTGTATCACACCTGACGCAAGTCTGGTAATGCTCTCTAATACCAGCTAATCTGTTTATCCTTAATCAATCCCTTGTGCTTGCTTTTCTGCTTTCATCAGATGTCTGTGACTCAAGTTTGCTCACTTTCTCCCTCTCCTACTCTTACTTTAGCCCTTATTTCATCTTAGCACTGCCTCTCTAGTCCTCTTGGGATTTATATGAATTGATTTTTTTTTTAGCTGCAGGCCGCATACCGCTCACAACACAGACAGTAGCAACGGTGCAAAACGCTGCCGTCTCGAACTATAACACTATTCTACATCCACTCTGGAGCAAACCCGGGCTGATAAGCTAACAAAGCAGTCTTCTGGAACAGAACATTTCGCGAAACATTCATGCCAAGGTGTAAAGTGGCCAACTGCATTTCTAGAGAAAGTTTCTGATTTATACTCCACTACAATTGTTTAAGCACATTTTGATGCACTGAAACTTTTCTCCATGGGTAAAATGACAGCCCCATTAAATCACACATCTATTTCTCGATCGCTGTAACCACAGTGCTAAGTTTAAACTCTATATTAGATAAAGCTGCTGATCAATGAACTGTTTCTGTGAAAGTTATGCAGTGATATTAAATGCACTGTCTTTGGGCTAATTAATAACCCTTTAAAATCCCAGGACCTGTCGGTGGCTCCAGACTTACATTCCTCACTCTCATAACTTCATACCTTTTTTACTGAATAATATGCTTTACGGTAAATAACTGAACAAAAAGCTGGAGGGTTAAGGGGATAAATTGTCTAAAATAAAGAAAAGTAAATAGTAGGTATACATGAATTGAGAAATGTTGGTGACTTCATTTTAGTCTTTATTTTATTTATTTGCAAACAATCTTGATGTAATTGGAAAAGGCTGAAATCTATATCACTCTAATTAGACACTTGTAGCTACAACATTGTGTTACTACTGATACTAACACTTTTATCTATAGGCTTAACTGATTTATCCTCCAAGTGCACCTGCCTTTATTTGTGGCTTTTATTTGAATATTTAGCGATCTAGTTGAGTGGTTTAAGAAGACTCTATTGGTGCTTTTCCACCATTCAGTAAGTGTGTGACAGTGTGGGTGTTTGCACATTTAGTGGTGCGTCCTGTGTGACCTGGCACTTGGCTATAAAAAAAAAACGCAGATTGCACCAGCTGCTACACACAAAAGCCCAAACACTCACTATAGAGATTAAAATGAACCCGGCTAAAGCATCCATCTTATCCTGAGGTCAAATGAAGAGGCCGCAGAGCAGAGAGTGGGGTTAATTAATGAAAGTGGCATCTGCTGCACCTCTCCAGGGTTAGTCTCGCAGTACACTAACTCACTGACACACACACAGACTTTGTCTCTGTGCCTACTTGTCCTTTAAACACAGGAAGCAGGCCTGAACAACAGGAAATTTTAACTGATAAGTCATCCATTGTGTGTGCGTGAATGCGTGTGTGTGTGTCAGTTCATGTTTTCGTGAGGCCATACAGGGTCCGAATAAGTGACCAGGGCACTGCAGGGAGAGATAGGATTCTGCTAAAGGAAGGAACTTGTCGTGTTCGCAGACCTATCATCTGATTTGATCTCCTCAGGCACTAGAACCAGGAAGAGGAGAAAGTCTTCCTTTACTCGCTATCTCACTTCACTCGCTCTCATCCTTAAATGTCTCACTTTTGTTCTCTCTTATGGCGCATCTATAGTGATAAACTCGCTAACCAGGGACAAATTCCTCACAGCACAAAGCAAGATAGTAGAGAGTGTATGATTATGAAGTGGGTCCAGAAACATACGTAACAGGCAGAAAGACACCAGGACCAAATATATCAGCCAAACCAGCTAAAGAGGATTTTTCTGTGGAGCTGCTGGAGGTCGATGGCTGACTTACCTGATTTGAAAATCTCGTAGCGAATGGAGAAGCCGGCGCCATGGGTCTCGTAGTCTGACACAAACTTGATGTAGAGCTGGTTACCGGAGGACACTACGGGAGAAGGAGCGATCTTTCCACAGAACTTGCCCACAAGCTGCCCGTTCTCATCGACGCCATCCCTCACTTCTACATAGTCATATCTGCAGAGAGAGAGAGAGAGAGAGAGAGAGAGAGGAGGAAAGAGAAAAAGCATTAATTTCATGATACAATTACAATTGAATGTAACTCAGTCTGACACTCAATGGAAAGACAAAATGAAGAGTTTGCAATTTCATTAACTGCTTTAGACAGAGACCTTGCCTTTCTACCCTATGGGCGCAAGCTGGAATTATATATAGGCCTACCCAACCATGATATAGTCAAGGTGAAATTTTAAATAAAAACGTATGTTACAGTAAGAAATCTGGGCTCTTATGCAAGAGTAAAATACCATGGTGGAGCATTCCTTCATTCATGAACAACAACAACTACTACAAACAAATTGCACACTAGCTAAAAGCAAACTGGCGAGAAAAAATAATTTGCAACTATTTCGTTTTAACACATTAGCACATCAGTCTATGCTACTATTATAAGCAATATTACTACAACACTTATTGAAGCTCTGCTATAGGCTTGAGACCTACATTAAGGCCTTCAAAATTGTGTGCAAATTGCAGCCAGACTAAATAACCAGACCGAGTTCCTCCTGTCAGTCAGAATACACTTCAATTCACTGTGCTGCAATTCACTGTGCTGCTATGACCGGTGCTGATAAAATATGTCTGAAGTTTTTGAACTTCTGAATAAGACACTGCATTAGCTGCAGTGTGACCTACCGGAGCCAAAAGATTAAATTAACGCACCTAAATTGTCACTCTATACATCTCCAACAGACATAACGGATGAAAAGTGATCTATATACAAATTAATAGAGCAAGAAATGCACCCGGCAGCAGGACAAATGATCTCTTTTCTACAAATATAATTTGATGACTGAAGGAAATGGTCCACATTAACAATCTGGGGCTCGCTAGTTAACCCAGTATCTCTAGTCTCAATGTTAACAAATTGCATCTATTTCACTTAAAGCACTAAGAAGCAGCAATGCTCTAAAGACAAGGGTGATTCCATCCCACCAGCAGGATGGGCGGGTGATGGAGTTAAATCCCGCTCCAGTCAGCAGGATGTAGCAAGTTCATCACAATTTAAAAATATGGCTAATGGGACCGCTAACGTTGAGGTCAGAGAGTGCTTAATCACTGATCAGAGAGACAACCATCTGAGCAAGTACCACACCCAGTCTCCCAACGTTATAGTTGAGAACAGGGAATGCTCTCACACACCGCACATAAACACACAGAGTGACTGAGGCCTCAAGCTGCCGACTCCCCCCAAACAGAAATGCTGAACTCTTGACAATGATGACTATATCAAACTTTTGGCAGTAAATTACAGAGCTGAACTAATCCACTACAGCAGGATCAGGAGTTACAGAAAGCAGTCAGTGATGAAGTGCACGTGCTTGGCGCAGATGTCCCACCACTCTCTAAACAATACACACAGCTGCCCAATGCCAAACTTCCCAGAAGCCTTTGTGTGCGTGTGCTACTGTGAGTGAAACAGAGAAAAAAGAGGGCATAATTGTATGTTTGCAAAATGTCTGAACATCCTAGTCTTAGTAAGCATGGACAGTCAACTGCAGAATTATTGGCACCTTTCAAGAGAATGGGCAGAAATTATTGAGTAAAATAAACATTAAACACACAACTCTTTTTTTTTTTTTTTCTTACCTTAATAGTATTCTCTTTCAGCAATATATGTGGCAAAAATATTGGCGCCCCTAAAAGAATATTTTAAATAAATGCAAACAAAAAATCTATTATTTTTAACCTGCTCTCAATCTCCAGGAACTCCATTGTTGCATTTGACCATTTCCCGTTTCTCAAGGGTATACATTTTTGGTTGTGTTAAAATAAACTTATACAGTGTCCCCATATGTTTAAGCTCAAAATATCACACATTGCATGTGTTATTGCATGTGTTATATATTTATATTTGCTCATTTTCATGAAGGGCGCCCATATTTCTGGAATCGACTGTATGTGAGGACAAAAGTGTGGATTGTATTGAGTTGCTCCTTTTCTTTGGATTCTCCACACACACACGCGCGCGATCCTTTTAAATGGAATTTCAGCCCTACGGCTATTGACGTGAGCAAGCGCCTAATTGAGTCAGCAGCAGCAGTTCGGAAGTCTGTTACACATGCAGACGCGCGTGTCTACACAAAAGGGAGACAGAAACACAAACTCACACTCAGGGATCTTGTGTCAGTAACACAAAACGCGCAAGAAAGGGTGGTCCTGTCAGAGCCAGTGAGGTGAGACTGGAACGAAGACAGTGCTGTGAGCCGATACTCCACTTCTGTCCTCCAGCGTTCCAGTTTTGTTCTAGGACAACAGTGTTTTCCACAGTAATATTCAGTTTTTTTTAATAAGGGGGTGGCTCGCTTTGATATGACTGACAGCGAGATGTGGTTTCCATGACATTTAATCACCTCTGACGCCCTTAACCGTGCAATCAGGAGGAGGAGAGGAAGGAACCACAGCAGCGCTGGTGTGATGCATTCCCACTTTTAGACTGTGATGTCTCTGAGCTCATTACAGAAGCACACACACACACACACACACACACACACACACACATAAAAACATGCATAAAAATAACTCTATCATAAAAAATATGGTTTCCTCCATCAGTTTTTGAAAGAAATTTGTAAAATGTAAAAACGGTCCTATAGAGGGGAGATGGCATGTGCTGTTTGGTCTGTTTTTTTTGCTTTGTAGGGGGTGGTACGAGCCTGTGTGTGTGTGTGTGTGTGTGTGTGAATTGAGAATATGAGAAGCGTGCAGCTCTCTGAAATTGGCTCCCCCGGGGTGGTGGCTAATGTAGCGATGACTTCACCCGTGTGTGTGTGTGTGTGTGTGTGTGTGTGTGTGTGTGTGCGCGCGCTTGGGTGCTCTGATAGCAGACCCACAGCAGCACATCACTCAGAACAGACAGCACTGCTCCTGCCCAAATCTACAATCTGTACCACTGCAACACATCCAAATACACTCGATATACAGTCCTATATGAGTCACACACACTTGCTCTCTATCACATAGACTTATTCAGACCTCTCTAACACACTCCTCTGAATACTCCACAGTTTGCACACATGTTCTGCCGCTCTCCTTTATCAGAGAGAGCAGGAGAGATTGCTTCTTATACCACCACACACACATACACACAGCAAGCCAGCCTGGTCACCTGCTGGTCACACAGCACAGTGACCATAAAGGAGCCATCAGCTCTCTTTCGCTCACTCTCTCTCACTCACACACACACACATGACAGGAGGTAGCTTTTTTCCCCGTCTATTAATTCTGCTTTGTGCTTTAAGAAGGGCGGAAAAGCATGTAAGAACGCTGGAAAAGCATGTAAAAAGGCGTAAAACAGAAATGTCCAGACAGACAGCCGACCTCCACAGCGATTGGCCAGTAGTGACATATGAAGGGGTGGGAATTAGCGGAATCTTTAGACTCGTCTGCTTTGACGAGATGAACACATTTGAGGAGAGGTTGTCAGGGATGGCGTGCTTGTACCCTCACCTATAATAATTCCTCCCACTGTGACAGCAAAGACGTTGGGAAAGCATATGCTATCTTCACATGATAGTCAGACGGTCCTATTTCCCATTTGCGAAGTTGTAGTGCATCGCTAACATTAGCTAGTTAGCTAACCTGATCTATTTTAGAATCTTCCAAACATTTCCCCTTATTGTAAAAATGTGCATAATGCAACCAGTGGTTAGAGATTTAAGTGATTGTCTATGGCCTGATCGTTGACTACTAAAAGTAACCTGTTCTCTCCTGCGTCGTGATGAAAAGGTAAAAGTCGGAAACTCCGGCATCAAACTTGTTTCTGTAGCTCCCACTTGTAATTATGACTTGAAGCAATGTTCATGTGCCTCTGTTAGGTTGGGAACTCGTATTTACCATAATTCTGATAGCACATGAAGGCCGCAATACAATTTCTAGAAGGAGATTGGGAAGGGATTGTGGGATTTGTCTCCATCGAAGCGTACCGCCATTTTGTTTGAACAGACAACAACAAAATGCGAGCTTTCACCTTTTACTACTTTCTGTTTACCACCATGCCCCCTTGTTTAATAAATAGCCTGAAAATAGCTACTGTCCTGAAAAACCACAAATGTCCCAGGCTTTAAAACGTTTGTTTCAGGAGCAACTGAGAAGCATTTCTGCCGAAGCATAAAACAGTTTTTAGTCTCCAGGTCTCACTCACTTTGAAGCAATCGTGTAGAGCCATAGCCAATACACACACATACATCATGACAACCATCCTCAGTGGTCTTGCATGTGTGCTGATTATCTTAATAGGATTCTATCCTCCAGGTTTAACTCAGTGAATTGTTAGGCTCGCTGCATCAACAAGGATGCTTACTGAGCTGCTATCATCACACTATCCAAATCCATGCACGTCTGAAAAGCTGGAATGAGGGGACAGATTGATCCGGTTTCTCTGCGCCGGAGCGTGAGAAAAATCTCCATCAGCAGTGGTGGCGCTGCAGGCACGAGATGGAGAGCATCAATCTTGTTCAGGCCTGTCTTCTCCGTTCTCGTTCCTCTGCTTCATTGGATAATTCTCCCTCCACACTTTTTGAGATTCCCCTGTAGCACAGCCCCATCCCCGAACGCATGCACAGAGATAAATAAGCAAACACGCACGAGATTCGCTACAAATTAAGTCCCCAAGCACTCAAACCTCATACTACTGAGCATTTACAAAATTAATGCTACCCATCAGGTGATACGACTGCCATATATAGTGCCTAAGGAAACCCATTTTCTCGCCTCGGCCAGCGTAGGCACACGATCAGATCCGACTACCACAGACACAGAGGAGGAAGCATATTGCTTTGAGCTGAGTCGTCTTTACAGCACTATTTTTCACTACGCCTATAGAACACAGCAGGCTCATTCCTCTTCACATCTCCACCAAAACCTGTTTATAGCACCTTTAGTCAATTTAGAAGCCCGTCATGAGCTTCCCCTCACACATGGACCTTGTAAAGCTGAGCTGTGATTTAGGTGTAATGACATGCAGATGGATATATTGCCTGTGGGCTTACGCTGCTGATGAGGATTTTTAAGAAAAGTGTTTTAGCAACATTCCAGGCACATTCTTCCTCCATCTGCTTCTGAAAATGACTCCGTTCAAGTGTGTGAAGAGAGCTGGTACATCCGGTCCTCCTTCATCCTCAGCTGTTCTGCAGACACACACTGTTCAAAGTGTTATGACGCTGATCATCTGGAAGGCATTATAGGATTGTTCACAGGGCCATTTACTGCGTAAGAGTTACTTTCTCCTGATAAACGGAGTCCGCTATGTGAAATGGGACTGGGTAGTATGTTTTTCGCAGACACCTGCAGGGGTCTAGTTTTGTACAGGAGCTTCGGCGTGACGTGTGTGGGATGTTTACAGAGACAGAGCAAGCAACGAGGCCTGTTTTATAAAAAGGAATCGCTCCCTGGGGCCACGAGCAGGAGAGCCGAGCAATCTCATCGAAACAGAATGGCGCGATCTTTCAGTCTGGACAGCACTTCAGTGCACCTGCCCCTGGTCCCAAATCTCTTTCTCTCTTTTGGCCCTGTTTCAGCTTCCTCGCCCAGAGGACAGAGCAGACACGCTGCTTTTAATGTGTTTCTCTCTCTTTTCTCTCTGTCTTTCTCTCTCTCAGACAATAGCTTTGCCCTTAAACTGATTAATCATTTATCTCAGCATTGTCAGGAAGTGTAGACAACGATTGGACCCTCTCCTGCTCAGACATGCACAAAAACAAACACACATTTGCAGTACATAACACACATCACACATGTCCTCCAGCCATGATAATTGTGAAAATGGACTGTCGATCCAGAGGGGAAATTAAAAGAAAGGATGAATCTAATTCTCGGTGACCTTCGCTTCAGCGCCCTGCTCTTAGCAGATTAGCCAGACGGCTGGTCTGAAGAGCAGGCAATCCAGAAGTGTCAAATGATAACATTAGCTCCAGCTCACATTTGCCTTGGAAAGACACAATAAACCACAGGGTAACAATATAACACAGACCCGGGGCGAGGGAGAGACCGTCTCAGCCCAAACACTGCCATTCAAACCATTCAAACATTCATACCCCATAAAACAAACAAGTGAAATATGATTACACTGATGGCAATTTTCCGGCTTATGCAACTCCACAGATCACTTAACCCATTTCTATTGATGGGGGTTAGGTGTAATGTGACCTTATTGAAACAATCTTGCAGGCTAAGTCTCTTGTGTTCAGCTGTCAAAAAGCCCACACTTATGCTAAACGTCATGCCTTAAGCATCTATTATGATTTCACAATGTCCTAAAGCAATACAGGCAACCTGGGAATCTGAGACCTGGCTTCACTGAACAGGAAAAAATTCTGAACTGCCAATAGACAAGCAAGATGTCAAGGGGTAGCTTTAAAAGGCTAGCAAAAGATTTGTCACATAGCAGGGCCACGTCCAATGCAGTTAACAAAATCGCATCTGGTTGCTTTTCACGTTTTGCTTTGCAATAGCCTGGAGCGGTCTTTTACTTTAAATCCACACTGTCCAGCTACTGCCTGTAGAATACATTAAACCCTCATGTCTACTGAGAAAGTCTATCCATTTTGCTTTTACCTCAATGAAATTGTAAAGTTTATCTTGAAATAGTAGAATAAGTATATATATATTGAAGTATATTTGACACGCAAAACACTTTCCCATGCTAAGGAATTCTCCTGATGGCAAGAGATGGAGGTCATGTGACAGTGACTAAAATCACATTTTATATTTATATATATCACACTTTTATTTTTATATACGTATATAGTTTTTTATATTTTAAGACCAGTCATTTTTATATCACCAAGATTTATTTAACCTTGTCTTTTTTCCGATCAAAATAGCCTCAACATAATCTCTTCAATAAAACTATTTTTTTAAATAATGTTTCATGCTCATTAGAGAAATTGAGCCAAGCATATAAAGCCTTAGGTTGGAAAAATCAGGTAATATTGTATTTTTGTAAAAATTCAAATTTTATCATTTTGATCTGAATAAGACATAGGGGTTGAACCAGCTGGCTGTAACAGGCTCTCAAATCCACGAGTCGTGCTTAGCTCTATAAGGACCTCGCAGCTGTCTGTCACCGTGTCAATGTAATGGACAGGGAGTGGAGTGATGGGACCCCATCTTCACTGCAGCTGTGAGAATGATGGACACACTCCTGGATGGAGTGATTAACTTCGTCCATCACCATCTGCCGTTTCAGAGGGCACACCGCTGAACAGGTCGACCTGCATTTGAAAAGTTGAATACATCATTTTGAAGGTGTCCTCTGCAATCAGGGGCATGCCAGCCGCCCATTTTAGCGCCATACTGATGCACTCCAGCTGCATTTTAATGCTATCTGACGTGTCACTCCGAGAGCAGGATATCACCCGGCGGTTTAGCCGCTTTTCCTGATTTCTAAACCGAGTGGAAAGCGTTCAGAAGTGGGTAGTGGAGAGAGTGTGTGCATGCTAAAGAGGGGTGTATACACTTTAAGTGGTTCCATGCTTATCACAGCCATGTGACTTTAATATCAACCCAGCAAAAAAAGGCACAGCTGCCTGGAGGCCCCATGGCTTTTCCAGTCTGAAACATATTTTTAAAGCCGAGTTTATTTTTCTCAGGCGCGGCACAGCAGACTGCACCCCATGCTTTCATAAACAGCAATTATGATTAGCATTGATGAATTCAGCATGCCCGCTTTCATTACCTACCTAATTACACTTCTTGGAGATCCACGCATTTACAACAATCGTATTAATGAAGTCAAAGTATTAAGGGCCAATTATGAGTCTAAGTAGTGCACAGACAGAATGATCTTTTGTTCGGAAATATGAGTGAAAAGACAAAGAAGAAGAGACAGATAGATATATATAGATTTGCTGGAGGGGTTTCACTCTTTCTATCATGTGATTAAACAAGCCACAAAACGTTCTCTGTTTGTAAAGGCCTGTGTGCGTTTAGTCTCTGAAAGAGTGTAGTTAAGGCTCCAATGTTTCAGCCAGACCTAATGTGCTCATATGACATCTATAGAAAGCCTATGGGTTCAATATTAAGGGATTGTGCAGTTTGTAATATTAGGTCTACTACTATATTTCAAATCTTCTTCAACGCAGCATCTCTTTTCCACTTCCATTCATCTTCTTGTAAAACAAAACACTCTGTCAAAATGCTTTCTAAAAATCACAGATGGAATATTAGACCACAAAACACACTCATTTGCCATCACATTTCACTTTTATTCCTTTAAAAAAAGCATGAATCATTAATTAGAAGCTCTGCCAAGGGGTAAAAGGTCTATGTATTTACATTTAAAGGGGAATACATGCAAGTTCTTAAAGGGAATACATGCAAGTTCTGCTCACGGTTGCTACTGCACACACGCACGCACGCACGCACGCACGCACACACACACACACACACACACACACACTCACACACACACACACACACA
>JAOUQW010000042.1:8096954-8109623 GCA_028565825.1 Olivaichthys viedmensis | reverse complement strand
AGACTGTATACCTCATTAATGCAAAAAGTAGCCTCTGGATCTGCAAATTAGTTCCTTTAATGTCAAATTACACACACACACACACACACACTCACACACTCACACACACACACACACACAAGGAAGTCCCGTCATCTGCCTCTTTAACACACGGCCACCAGAACAGGATAAACATCAATCTGTCACTTACAGGCAGGATATGATGAGATACTGGACCAGATTAGCTGCAGCCTTCACCTGGGTGATGCAACCTCAGCATAACTCTGTGCTACAGAGCCTCAGCATTCTTTCATACAATAATATTGGGTTAGGATTGGCATTTAGAAGTATTACTAAAGTAATATTTGCAAAAGTACAGAACATGTGTTCATTATTGCAATATTGCAAATACGTCATTTAATTGAATAGTGACGCTGGTGCATTAGAGTTGAACATTTCCAGTTATGACAGCATTCATCATTAAAGCAGAGCTGTGTGAAATCAGTTTGGTGCCTAAAACACTATCCTTACATGGAAACATAATTTGTGTTTACACTGTAACTAGGGTTGGGCAATATTACGATAGGATATCGATATTGCAATAAATTATGTCTCAACATGATAGTATCATGAGAGTATCTCGATTATCGTCAGTATTTTTCTAACACATCACATTGTTATTCAATTAGCTAACAGGTAGCCGATTGGATGTTAAATATATATTTTTGTACCAGTTGTTTCCTTTTTCGCTCATTTTCCTCATTTTTTAATTGTTTTGCTGGAACGTTTTTAGACAACCTAACTATGTTGATATATATTGTATATCATGAGAATCATATTGTGACCTGCTAAATTAGGGATGCACCAATCCAATGCTGAGCATCAGTATCAGGCCGATATTTTCCAATCCTATCCATTGACATATTTTATGCTGAGAATATGTCTGAAGTTGACCGACACAACACAGATCATGTACATGAACACAGGACACAACTTGTCTTAAAGCACGTTGCCTTCGTGCCTATAATGTTGAACATAACTTGCTATCAGAAGCTTGCAGAGAGTCGGCTCGGTTACTGTGAGAATGTCAGTATTGGATCAGTATCAAGTATTGGAATGGTATTGAAATAAAAAAAATTTAAAAAGGGATCGGTGAACTGTTATGCAAATAAACTAAAACATGTTACATGTAATATTACCATGTAGGCTATGTACAACTTTCTGGAGAGAGATTCTACTGTTTTTTACAGTAATGAAGACTGAAGTAAAACACTGTGGGGATGAGGAAACGCAGGGAATACAGTGAAAGGACCCCCTATGCGTCAGCCCCCGGCCCCAGACTGAGTGTAACTTGGGAGGCCTGGCGCTAATGTTGGGAGATAATGTGTGAGATAGGAACACACACAGCTTCTCCTTAGGCCTGTGTGTGTGTGTGTGTGTGTGTGTGTGTGTGTGTGTGGTCAGAACCTGCTTCCAAAGCATGCCATTGGAGACATATACACAGAGGAAGAGTGATGCAGGGAAAGAATGAGGGTCAACAAAGCATAGTCAGGGTCACTCTCGCCCTCCAGCAGCACGGTGGGTGTTTCAAGTCTCTAAAAGAAACAGCGATCTAAAATACGTTAGGCATGCACTAATCCCACTTTTTCACTTTTGATACCGACCAAGAGTATCGACCAATACCAATACAAATATCGAAACTGACATCTTCACAATAAGCTAGCCAACTCACTGTGAACTCCTGCTGCTAAGTTATGTGAAACTTCTGGCTGCATCCCTATTATACACTTAACTACTTGAAGTATGCAAACATACAGTGCAGTACTATATGCGTACATGGTTAATGGTGTATAATGATCCGACTATTTAAAAGAAATAATGAAAGGGAAAAAAGAAATAGCGAAAAGACTGAAATGATTAATAGAGATGTGCATCTAAAGTAGTAGCAATATTAAGTCAAAAACAAAACAAAAGCAATTCATGCAGTTCAGATAAGAATTAATTCAGAGGAAAAAATGACCCACTGAACTCAAAATGCAACAGAATTTAGGCCAAAACTATGGACGCTCATGTGGCTGTGGCATGTTTCCCCACAAACAAGCAAGTAAATTACAACAGCATAACGTCCATTATTTACTGTACTTCCATGCACAGTCGGCTCTGAGAAATGGAGCGAATAAAGCCGGCGAGGAATGGAGAAGGTCAACCTGAGGTAAGATTCAGGGTGGGGCGAGAGCGAAAGAGAGAGAGAAAGAAAAAGAGAGCGAGAGAATGAGTGTATGTGTATGGGTGTGTGTTTGGTTAATAAATGACAGTGGGAATAACCCTAAGGCTGTGGGTGCCATGTCATGGTGTCCATTTCCTCTCTTCTCCATGTTTGCTTTCACTCATTAATTCACTAACTCTTTCACTTCCTACTTCCTTTCTTCTCCTCTCAGTTTCTTTACAGAATTAATGACTAAGGGAGCTTGTGGGGGGGGTTAGGAGCTTAAACCACACTGGGACTTATTCAATTAACAGGCGTATACTTGGACATCTCTTCTTTCATTACGACTCCTCCCTCATCCATCCATCCACACCCCTCCTCGGGGATCATTCATTCAGTGAAGGCGGTCAGGGCAGGCTGCACCGACTTTGTGACTTTGACCGGGTCAGCACCATAACTCACAAGCACAGGATAGTGTCAGGCCTAATCCTGGGCCTAGTGACCGAGACACACACACACACACACACGCACACACAGGCAATAGGTATACTCAGGGCTTGAACTGAATAGGGATGCAAGGTAATGCCGTCCCCCTAGGTTAAAACAAACAACAAAAAATCATCCCACTTGCAAAACTGCCATCCCATGTCGTTATGTAATATTACTTTTAACGATATTTTAATTCCATCCATATTTTAGATTTACACACCGAGTTGCCTTAGACGTCTTGGGAGTTATGATTGAGGCAAAGCACATGTGCAGGTAGTTATGTAGAAATGCACACTTTTTAATGCTAATGCAGTGGAGAGTTTAAGCATGCTGCAGTGTGCTGTACTTTTGACCCTCAGAAATGACAAAGCGAACATTACAATGTCCATTACAACTGTGGAACTTCTTTAAAATACTGGGTATGAATTTTTTTCATAGCAAGTATTGTAAAAAAAGAAAAGAAAAGTAAATTAAATAGTTAACAAAACAGTAAATCTGAGCTCATAATCTTGGTGGATTGTTTTAATATTTGATTACCCTATGTGACATTTATTAGGCTATTACATCAGCAGGCTGGCTAGCTAGCTAACTAAGCATTTCATATGGGTTTTTCTTGTGTACCTAAACTTGTGACAACATGTGGTTTTTGGGTATTTCCAGTAGCCAGATAAATTTTTTTGACATTTAGGAAAAATAGAATATATTATATAAAACTAAAATATAAAAAGGCAACACTGCCAGCTACATTTATTGAAGTGTACTGTACAATGTAAGTTTATTACATCATTCTGAGGAAAAAGAAGACTATTGTAATCAAATTAATTCTTACAAAGGTCAAACGTCTAACTGACTGTAGAATTACAAAGAGCTTTAAATTTGGTTCAGATAAACATGGACAGAAACATAGGTATTTTACAGTTCCAGTTCCCAACTAACAATTAATCATAACCAACACCTCACCTCTGTCCTCTGTTGCATAAAACCCACCATCCTCTTTAAAAATATTTTACAATCCAATGCTCATGTAAACACATAACCTTTCCTTCAAATGTTTGGTTATTTCAGACCAAAAACAGAAGAAGAGAGAACAAAAGGGAAAGTAGAACTCTAAACTTTCCCACACTTGTTTCAGTGTCCAGTCATGTGAATGATGGCCTTTTCCATTTCTGTGTCCAAATCATTACTGATGTTATCCTCCCTCCCTCGCCGTTTTCATCTGTTCCCTGTAATAAGGAATTCATTCAGCACTTGGAATTGCAGTGAAGAGTAGCCATGCTGAGCGAACCAGGTGCCAAGTGTTGCCTCGTTCCCGCTGCAACTGGTGTGTCCCACTCAGTGTGTATATGTGTGAATGTGTGTGTATATGTGTGTGTGTATGAGCATGCATTTGTGTGATGCCTTGGTGTGACGCAGTTTTATCGTTTGACGTGCTGGTGCCAAGGACGGTGCCAAAGTTTGGAGGGCAAACTGACCTCCCTATTTCCAAACCCTCATGGGCACTGCCAATTTGGCTTTGTGAGTGTTAATGAGTGTAGCCCTCTCAGCAGCATTGGCAGATCCACCGGAGAAGAGACAGGAAGGGAAAAGAGGGATGAGAGAATGGGAGAAGAAGAGCCGAAATGGGAGGAGGCTCATCATAGAAGAATACTAGTATTGCACCTTTGGGGCTGGTTTTAAAACAGCAGTGAGAAAAAAAGCTACCTTTCCTCACACCCACACACCAAATGAAATCACTGCTGAAAGAAAAGATCGAGAAAAGAGCGAATTTAAGGACCTGCGAGGTCTGAGCCTTTGACTCCATCAGATGGAGCCCCAGAAACATCCATCACTGTCTGTCGGCAGCTGTTAGACTCAGCAGCCAAACGTGGGAGGGGAAAACGAAGACGGACAGCCCAGAGCAAAGAGTAGGTGAAAACACACTCACACGCAGAGAAAGCCAGGTGAAAGTATGCCTCTCAAAACAGACCACTATCCACCACAAACACACCCACTACCTGGATTTGTCTGCAGAACCTCTCTCTATCCCAGTGTGAGGCCTAACTCAAGCCAAGTCATGTCAAATATCAGGCTTGACCAGACCCTGAGCTCTAGATTGCTGGGATTTACCCAGCCTGGACCTCATCAATCAAACGCAAAGGGCCTTTTGCAATCCTGACGGCAAACTAAACAAGGCCAGCACACACTGACATGATGTGATAGCGCTCCAATAGGGGCACATCAATTAACGTCTCGCACACAGAGCCCCTCTGAGCTTCTGTAGGAGTGGAGCGGCGTTAAGCACCAGGGCGTTCTGGGCCTTTTTAGCCAGATCCAATGGCCCGACACCTCATGAGTGATAATTACACATCATTCATTTTCTTTGTTGATCTTGTCATGAGAGCAGCTAAATATTTGGGGCTGTGAGTAGAGACGGACTGCAGAAGGAAAAACCTGTTGCTAAAAATGCTGCGTGCTATCAAGATGAGCTCAGAGGCTCTGCTTCTGGAAAACAGGACATGGAATTAAATTACAGGTTAACATCGATATCCCTTGTTATCTCAAAAGCAGGAAGAACAAGGAAGAACTTAGAAGTCCAGACTGAGCTCTGGGATTAGCTTATTGTTCTTTAATCATGTAAATTTGTAACGCTCTTTTTGAGGAGCCTGGGAGGGATTGGAAATCAAATAACCAGCGGGAATCACTCAGCCGGACTGGCTTAAGCCTGGGACGGGAAACGGCCAGCTTGTTCTTGGCGGAAAGCTGAGAGAGCCGAGTGGCGTCTGCCAAAGCGTCAACATTCTTTAAATAACTTGGAAAAATTTTCAAGAAGAAGATTTATGACTTTTTACAGTGCTGGCAGTAGAAAGTGGATTCGCGTCATATTTTATAAACGGCTGTTATTTTTTTCTTACTCACGAATTCATCATCATCTTCACACTCGTTTAATCTTCATCATACTGCTCATTTCGCTTGAGTTCCTAATGCTCTGTTTTTCTACTCCTTTTCCACTGCTCATTTTTATACCCTCTGTTTTGTCTTCATACTAATATTCATACTAATATCCATCACTCTTTTCAGCTGTAGTGGTTTTTCTCGATTCATTCCCCGCATTTTTGCAGCCTACCCCTCCCCTCTGTGCTTTCCTCAAATATTCTGTCTAACACTTATTCAGTCTTTCTTATCCACACCCCCATCTCTCCTTCCTCTTCTCCGCTCTTAGATCCGCTCATGCTGAGCACCGAAATGGCAAAGAACGAGAGAGAGAGAAGAGCGCATGAATCAAGCCTGACAGAGCAGCGGGGAGGACGGCAGATGTCGCAGACGGAGAGCACTTTTCAATCAGCCTGTCCTTCCGACACACGGCCAAGGTGAACCACTTCACTGGTAGCTACCCCCAGTCCACACACACACACACACTCACACACATGGTGCACCTTAATCTCTCTCTCATTAACCAGAGGACTTTAGAACCTCTGACTCTGCCCCGCTTTGAGGTGAGATGTGTGAGGAGAAAAATAGGCCAGGAGGAAAAGGGACAGAGAAAGAAAGTAGACAGAGATATATAGTTAGAGGATGGGTCCCGCTTGGCCTTTTCCACTTCATCAGAACACATAACTTCCCAACAGAACGAAACTGTACACAATTATTTCATGGACTTGCCCTGTTCAGCCGTGCTGTGTGCATGAGAAAGATGTGTGTGTATGCCCTGAGTTCACCAAGACACGCTGCATAAATCTGATTTGGGACCACTGGAGAAAAAGAACTAGCTTCCAAACAGTCCAAAATGATGAAGGCCCTGCCAAACATTCACAACCTAATAAGCTGCTTTCGCCAATTGAATTTAGCTGCCCAGCACTTCAGCTTCATGCTGCGCCTTAGCTGTTATCGGAACAAACGACTGTGGCACTTCTTCAGGAGGCCGCATTCAAACCCTCCACCTGTTTCGGTCCTGTTCAACAAGGCAGAAGCTGCTCTCCTCGTCCAGCCAGCTGCTCTGGAACAGCCCGGCCAGCCACAGCACTTACTGTGTTTGATCCAACGGCTTCCCAAAGCTTCTCTGATACTCTACACAGCTCATGCTTGTTAACAGAAGCTATAAGTATCTGGAACAATCGCTGTCAGCCCAGTCCTCCTCCACGGGGTTCAGGGTCAGAGCATTCCTTGTTTTTAAAAGACCCCAGTCAGCGCAAGATGAAAGAGGCACGCTGCATTCTTGCCTTCTTTATTTCCACCACCGTGACAACGTCTGATGAACGAGCACGCTGTCCAGATTTGTATGCGCTTGCTAGGGGTTGCTCAAGAGTGTAAGAGGGAGTTGAGAGTGCAAGTTTTGGCAGCACGTGGGTGTTTCAAGCCTTCAAAACTCTTGAAAGATCTAAGATTCTGTGCTTTAATAAGTATGCAAATATACAGTACAGTTCAACATGTGCAAATGGTTCAAAGCTGATGGTTAATGATCTAATGAAAGAAACAAAGCTAAAATTATGAAATGACCAAAAGGATTAATAAAGATGTGCATCTACATTATTAGCAATATTAAACTGAAAACAAAACAAAACAAAAAGCATCATGCATGTGTAGGAGTGGGTGATATGGCATAAATATCATATTGCGATACGTGAAGACACAATATGGATCATGATATCTAGTTTTGCTGAGGTTTTGCTAACAAAGCGCCAACAAAACAGTGGAGTCATATTATGAAGAACTAAGTTTGGAGATTTTTTTTTATTAAACAATTTACAAAAAAGTCAGGTGAATAATGAGGAAAAGGAGGGAAATTTAAACAATGGGATTTTAACATCCAATCAGTTACTTGTTAGTGAGTTACAATGAAGTTATAAAAACCTTGACACTTGACGATACCCATGATGCTCAGAAAAGTGTATCATGATGTTAATATGATACCGATGAAATCGATATCATCGTATTGCCCAGCCCTATGCATGCGACATGGTGGTGTGTCACATGCATAGAAGGGAGGAACACAAAGAAGCAAGTAAATTACAAAAGCATTTCATGCTTAGGGCTTTGAAGGGGGTTGAAAACGCAAGATCTGGCTGTCCAGGAGGGTCGGACAGAGATACAACTCTCTTTAGCTCAGCCACAGTGTTTCTGTCAAGCTGGAGCACAAACAAACAAGTCATAAAGACGCAATCTGG
Organism: Olivaichthys viedmensis; assembly: GCA_028565825.1. NCBI lineage: Eukaryota > Metazoa > Chordata > Actinopteri > Siluriformes > Diplomystidae > Olivaichthys > Olivaichthys viedmensis. Next base: position 8,101,808 of record JAOUQW010000042.1, on the reverse strand, counting down.
GTTTACAGAGCTATGAGAACCGTTAAGCATCATGGGAAAGCCTTGCCACATATACATTCAAGCAAAACCCAATCTGCTTTTCTTACTGATTCAAATCCACAGCAGGAGGTTTTTAGCTTACAGCTAAAATCTCCCTACATTATCCAGCGCTCTGTAAATCAAAGCCATGCTGTATTCCAGCGTCCTCTCTGTCAGCCAAGCATCAGGATGTGTGTTGTGTGCGAGTCGAGAGGAGTGTGTTTGCTTTGCCAGCGGGGTGTGTGCTGTTCTGTGGGCTGAACCAGCGGGACAGCGTTGAAACTGAGGCCCTGCTACAAAGGAGATACTGCGCTTCGAGGCTTTAGGTTTCTGCTGAGCGATGGGGGGGCTCGAGCACTTCAGAAACACTAAGAGGCCGGGAGACGTTTAATGACTTCTCCTACAATGGGCTGTTCTTAAGCGTGCATTCCCTGAATATTACTCGCCCCCTCCCAACACACCCACGCCAATCACACATACATGCAAAGCTCTATCGCCAGTCACAAAAATCCAGTGTTCTCAGACAAGTTCTGTAGCACATGCCTGTGAGAGAAGAATAGCTATGTCCCTGATTTTCTCCCGTTCCTCCATTCTTGTGTCTCATAATTTCTTAAAGGCAGGTGTCTGAGAGTGTGAACAGAATGTGTTGAGTTTGCACGTGGTCAGCAAATCTGCACGTATCAGTGATTCATGATGCTGTCACGTATCTGCAAGATGCTGTTTTTGACACAACATACACAAAAACAAACCTACAACCAAGCAGCGTGCCAAAAGCCAAGCCTTAGAGACACTCGACCAGCTTTAAGAGACTCGCTGTGTGTGCCAAGTGCTATTCCTCAGCCCGACACTGAAGGCCCCAGTCTGAGAGAACCAGCGTAGCTGTCTCGCGTCTCCTGTGAGCATTAAAGTGAACACTTTGCATTCAAACTACGTCCTTCTCTTGGGGGGGATCACACATGCACAAGAGTGCAGTAGAAATGGCTCGAAATCTCTCTGATAGGTAGGTCTGAACACATGTAGACCTCCCAGAGGTGACTAAGAGGAAACCTGCTCACTCAGGCAAGGATGTGGGAGGCAGCTCACTGCCGTGAAAAGACTCCAGTTCAAATATTTGTCTTGACAAGTCAGCTTTCTCCTCAAACTTCATGGGCGAGCAACTCAAAAGTCCTTAGAAAAGACGAGAAATACAAGCATGGTTAAAAAAAAAACATCCTTGAAAACCACTTAGGTCCTTATCTATTGATGGAGTCCACTCTCTTTCTTTCTCCCTCTCACTTTGTCTTACGTTTCTCACCAAACGTACACTTAGTGACTGTTTCTATCATTGGCTATGCAGCTCTTCTTGTTTGCTTTGTTGATAATAGACATGTCAGGAACACGGGGAACATGTGTGCTCCATATGCTGCTAATTACATTGCCGAAGCGGCCTCTCTGTACCTTTCATCTGATAAGAAGTCCATTTTGGACATCAACGGTTTCTGTCATGCAAGGCCTCTTAATGTGCGTCCAGCTGAAAGCAGAAGGCAAGAAAACACTCCCTAATCTGCAGACACCAGACCCACCAAGCAGATGTCCATCTCGACTCTAAATCAAATTAGTGAAAAAAACTTATCTCCCCATCTGTTCCTCTCCTAAGTTTACACCAATCAGTTCAGTATGAAGAAGACACTAATTCACAATTCATGTGCGTGCGCCACGGCTACTTAAGAGGAGGGATCATCAAGTGGAACTGAAACCCGGTGAAACATTGGCCTCGTCTTGCAAATCAAACGTAAACCACAGATGGTTTGAGGAAGGTGGAAGGTGCGCTAGAATAGCCAAGCTGTTGAAACTTTCTTGTTCTCTAAAAGAATGGGAAAAAATTCCCAGACGGACTTGCGGCGAGATAATTCGATTTCACAGACGTCTACAGGTTAGCTGTTAGAATATCCTTTAATACTATAGTTTACAAAACCATGACTGCTCAAACGGGTAAAATACAAACTGGCCCTCCTCCAAGCATAATAAGGGTGCCTGTAAAACAATACCTACAACGTCCCCTCGCAAATGAAGGAGCAACAAACAAATTAATGTGTGGTCCTGTTAGGCAAGGTTGTATACAAGTACCAAATTTGATCAAACGTAAATACCAGTAATGGTTTATTGTAAACTGTCTGAAAAAGCTCAAGGCATCTGTGTGAAATCTTCTCCAAACTGAGCAGAGAATGCGTTTTTCTGCTCACTGGCCCCGGGCGCTTTGTCTTTTACTTAGCATATTTAAACAGAGGAAGCTCATTCCTGGATAATTTCATTAGGTGGCTTAGAGTTGCATTGTCTCCTGACCGACCGTGTGTCGATTCTCACTCCAATCTATACAACTAGCTCCCATTTAAAGACTATGTGTATATTTGGTAGTGTGTGTGTGTGTGTGTTTGGGGGGGGAGTCTCTGGGTAGAGAAACCTGACCCTGCACAAAAAAATTATCCTGTTTTGTGCAGACAACCCTGGGTCATCTGAAGCTGTAAATCTCTGTGAGTTTACAGGGCTGTAAAGAGGTAAAGATCCTGATAAACGGTGCCATTAATACGAGGCTTTCGGTGAACACAAAGGGCTTGGGGCAGAAGACTATCTGGGTGGAGAGGACAGTGTAACAGAGACAAGTACATGGTAACAGTCCTCGAACAGCATTCTCCAGCCAAACCCTCCGGCACAAACAAAGGAAGCAGAGAAAGAAAGAAAAGGTAGAGCAAGAGAGAGGCAGGGACTAGTGTAACTCTCCCGTCGCTGATAGTGTTCAGACACTCCATCTCTCCATCGTATATAGCCTACCAAACGCACAACAGGTTTAACTGTTTGAATCAAAACGTAATTCTAGCTATATATCAACGCTAAATCCTGTTCGAGAAAAGCAGGGCATTTAGCCAAAAAACAAAACAAAACAAAACAGTAAACCAACAAAACAAACAGTATTTCACAGCATGCAGCTGCAAATAATCATTGAACGTGTACGAGAGCCGAGCAAAAGCACTTATCCAAGACTTCATCACGGATCGACAACATTAAATCCATCCAAAACTAATATGAGCCACTCATCTGCGGAACGCAGAGCAGCCAAAATCAATAAGGCAGGAAACACTGATCTGACGAACACCGAGTAGACCCTGCGCTCTGACCCCAGCCTACCAACATGCTTGGGATATGCGAAGAATCAAATTTCACTGTACTGCACTTGCATATGTGGATGTGACAATAAAGAAGCTTTCTTTCTTTCTTTCTAGACCTGGGGCCGTGTGTGTGACCCGGCGCTAGGTGGCGCCCCTCCACTGCAGAAAGACAGAGAGCCACTCACTTGCACTCGCGGTCCTCCAGGTCGAAGTGCGGGTTGAAGTTTATGAGGATGCGCTGGTGCGGCGCTGGAGCTGTGATCACCCACACACACCTCTGCGAGGGCAGGTAGGAGGCCGGGTAGCCCGGGGAGGTCAGGTAGTTGGCACTGGTGATCCGGATGTTTTCCCCGCATTTGTCTGGAACATAGAAGCATGCAGAGGGTCGATATAATCCAGCGGGGCACAAAAATATATATATATACCAACAACCGAAAATCAAACCCAAATGCGCGCGCTTGTTCGGACAGTTGATTGCCGTGCGTCGTAGTGAAACAGAGGAGGAGTTGTTCGAAGCATAAAGACACAATAATGAAATAATAATATTCATAAATAAATAAATAAGAAGAAGAAGAAGAAGAATCATATCAAGCATAATACAGATAAATAGAAATGGGCGACAGCAGAAGTCTAGAAAAAATGATTTTGGAAAATGACGCATGCTTTCTCGCCCCTAGCCAAGCTTTCCAACTTTAAGTGCCGCATGTAATGCTGACACACAGGCCCATGTTTGAACGCTTTTCATTTTCGGAACGCACACATTTCTTGTCCATCTGGACTTATAACTTATAGACCTTTCGTTGGCTTGGATAAGGGGAAGGGAAAGAAAACGCGTAAGGGCGCACAATGGAGAGTCGCGTGGGATTTGCGCACTCAGACCCAAAGTAAGATTAAACAAGGGCCAATTCTGCAGATCTTGAGACGATTCCTTTTTTCTTTCTTTTCTTTTGTTAAATAGAGTAGAGGCATAGTCATGGTTTTTTTCGGTGCAATGTGAACATTTGGTATCGGTTACATTCGAGTTTGTGAATAAAGCTCCAGGTTTTCCAACTTGGTCCCATTTCGGCATTTATTCCCTGTTCAGTGTCACTTTTACATTTCAGTGATGGTACTTTCCCCCCCCCCCACTTCAGTCCTACATCAGTAAAAATGGCCTGTAAAAATGACCTAATGAACAGCGACTTTGGGATTTTTCTACCATGCTGAAGAGGAACTAGTAGCACATTAGGTGGGACTTTTCAGCCAGGACAGGGGAGTAATGTAAATGGAAAGTTTCTGTTTTCTTTTCTTTTCTTTCCTTTTTTGGTTAAGTAAAAGCTACAAAAGCACAGCGACTAGGACTAATTACCAGGTTTTTTTTTAAAAAACATGTCACCGTTTGAGTCTCTGAGAAAAATAAATATAGGGTATAACGAAATGTTACCTGAACGTGAAAAGAACGTGTTTATTTGTGTGATTATGTTAAAAGATAAGCATGTTTAAAGGCATGTTTAAAGGTATGTTTAGAGCTGATCATAGGCTACTTAAAAGTAATCATTTGAAGCTGATCATTTTTAAATCTCATCATGCTTAAATATGAGCATGTTTAAAGCTGATCATGTGTAAAGCTGATCATGTTTAAATCTCATCATGCTTAAATATGAGCATGTTTAAAGCTGATCATGTGTAAAGCTGATCATGTTTAAATCTCATC
>JAOUQW010000042.1:8062501-8080477 GCA_028565825.1 Olivaichthys viedmensis | reverse complement strand
TAGAATAAGTCTGTAATGTAATGAAACGTGGAGAAGGTGAAAGGGGTGTGCAGACTTTCCGGCTTGACTGTATATCTATGAAAACCTGCTCTTCCATACTGAAGTTGGTGAGAAGAGCTGTTTCCCCTCTGCATCCCTTTCCCTTTATTTACTTTTCATAGAGTAGCACATATTTTGTTCATTTTGCTTCTGCTAAAACTTCTGGCTTTCCAAGAGTGGGACATGGAGACATTTTCTCACGTTATTTTCTGGAATATCTATGAGAACATGAAAGCAAGAGCTGTACCATCACACTGCTTGCAGAAAAAGCTTATTTGTGTAGGACTGAGAGGGCTCATAAAATTTGACCGAGGACAGACATTTTGTGTTGTAGACATGGAGTGTTTTCATCTCTGCTGTTAACAAGACAAAAGCCGCCAACAGTGCTGATGTTATTAGAGTATAAACTTGCAGTTGGTTATTGGAGTATGCTTCTGGGAAATGAAAATGTCCTAATAGTCAGCCTTTTTGTAAATAACCCATTATGAATTACAATGAAGTCCAGATGAGCAATGAACGCAGCTTCTATTCTTCAAGCTTCAAGCTTTTTTTTGCTTGGCGGAGTCCAGAAGAAAACGACATTTGGACTGTTGACATAGCTTGATTTCTTTGGTTTTGAGACAAAAGGAAGCCAAATGTCATTTGGATTTGTTCCCTATGAAAAACAATTCCTGAAAACAATTCACTCAGGGGCTTCTTGGCACTGAGCAACTGAAAACAGGCTGCCAAGAGAGGAGATGATGGGACAGTCCAAGCATCGTGTTCATTCGCTGTGACACCTTATCTTCATAACATTTTAGCCTGCCACTGCCTCTGCCTGGCCCAGGAGCCATCTGACAGAGGGCTTTTGTTACTGTCAGACTTCTAGAGACTAGACCTGTCTTATCTATGGCCTGACAGCACCGAAATAAAGCACCTCGACAGGATAGCAGAGCTGAATGCATTCAGGAGAAATAGTAGAATCACCTTTACAGCGAAATCTATCAAAATCAAAAAGTTGCACGATCAGAGGTTGAATCAGGGGCTCCTAATTTGATTTCAACGCAAAGTTCAGTGGGCTGTGCAAGATGACATTTTTTTTCTTTCTTTTTCAGAATTCCTCAAGGTAGTGTGTTAGGCCAAAGATAATGACAATTTGCCTTATTGTCCTTTTCAAACCTTGTCATTTGCAAACAGCACATCTCAGACGCGCCAGTATTTCCGAGATGCGTATTTCTGGGACGCAAGGAAGAGCTGAGAGTGAAGGTCTGACTGGATTAGTAAGTCTTGAATAATTGAAGTAATGGATGTCTCGGAGCGCAGAGGCAGCTGGATTTAGCTCTCAAAGGAAACTATATTAAACTGCACAGGTAGAACAGCTTTAATCTACAGTAGGAGCCCACTGGAACATAGAAGTGCATGGTGACTATCCTAATGAACCTCCGTGAACTTTCACGACTTAGATTTAACCCCTTAAACTCCTGGATTATTATTCAGGTATTCATCTTAACTACAGTGAAACTACTAGGAAAAGATATGTAGTTATGAAACTGATGAGTCTGGATCCACCGATATGTCCTGGGACTTTAAGAGGGTTACCTACATATACACCATAATACAATTATGGAAATACAATGTTTAAACTCTGTCAGAAAAGAATGAATGTTGAGTCTCACATGACTTTGGTAAAGATGGAAAGATTTCAGTAGAGTTTGTTTATATAAAAATATGCTTTGAAGAGATGGGGGAGCAGATAAATTTAGAAAGGCATGCAGGACTGTGAAAATCACAAGCATACAATACAATTTCTGCCGAAATGTATGATGCCAGCTGTTCCTGTGTTTCGTCGGAATGTCCAGATAAAGAAAGTTGGAAAGTTGGATTTCAGATTTTCATGCGTGCAAAACCGTTCCAAGGATAATGTTGGCCAGGATTTCGATGGAGATACAAGAAAGCAGAAACGCGTAATGTTTAATCTCACGTTCTTCTCAATTACTGTACATTCATACTTCACAGTTTTGACTCATTTCCAAAACATGAAAATTGGATGTAAAGCAAAACTGTGGCTGTTTATTGATATATAGACGGGTTTGTTAATTGAGTGAGAAAAAGCACTCGCTAGATTGCAATCGGTTTCATCGAAATGACAGGACTTTTAACAGTTTACAAGAAGTTTACCCTGCGCTGACATATTTTTCGGTACATGTTAGAAAATCAGCCAGAAGTGTTAGAAGACGAATCTCAGCCCGACTGGCAGATCCCATATGTGAGGGAGGGTGGAGGGAATGGAAGATTTGGTACAGCTGGACATTTAACACGTGCTTACCTCCCAAAGCTGTTCTGTTACTTAAAAGAATGATTCACTTTGACAGAGAATACATCCATCATTACACACGGTGTTATTGGACTCTGTGTATGCAATATCTTCTGAGATAACGGTGGAATGTGAGTGTGTATGAGTTCATGCGTGAGTGCGAGTGTCTGTCTGCCTGTCTGTCTGTGTTGTAAACGACTTCATTCCTGTCGGTTTAATGAGCGAGTGTGTGTTGTGCTGCTGTGCACTGAGTATCTGTGTGAGCTGAGGGATCTGATCTAGTCTGATGCCTGTGTCTAGGCCACAGTGGGGGGTCTGATAAGGTGGGAATGCCGTCACACTGCTGAAAGACACTGATACAGAGGAAAGGTCCTGGGAAAACATCAGAGAGGGGATGTGGGAGCTGTGGCTGGCAAGGACTGGACTATATTAATCTGATGGAGAAAAATAAAGAAAAGCAGAGCATAGATAAAAGTATACAATACTTTTTTACAGCACTTTTAATTGTGTACTTTTACAGTTGTTACTTTTACAGTACACAATTAAAGTGTAGAAATGACAGTTATTTGGTTGACAATAACTATAGCGACTCTCCTTTGTTTAAAACAAAGCCCAGCTTTAATATGAGGAACTTTATTGAACCCGTATTTCACCACACTATTTTCTTATTGGATTCTCCTCTGCGGCGTGAAAGCTACATAATTACCTAATATCTTATTCAATTTAATTACCGCCGAGCAATAATCACTTTGGTTCAGCAAACAGATTTTAAATTAAGCTCTCCCCTGCACCACAATAACGCGCCATCGTGTACTGTCTGTTCTAGCAGGAAATACCGCCAAGTCAAATAAATCTAATCCTTATTTATATACCGATTCCTAGAAAATGGAGAAAGTACAGTTTCAGCTCTTCAAATATTTTAAATGGGACAAAGGTGATGTACTAAATGTATGAAACTCAAAGGCAACTAGAGTGTGGGAAGAGAAAATCTATAATGAGAAATGGACATCATACCAGATCAGATATAACCTGGGAAAGTTACTGTTCTGTTCCAACAACATCTTTTTTTAACACTTTCAGCATAAACTCACACTAAACATAAACTCACATAAACTCAAACTCATCAAAAGAGGTGGATGATTTGTTTAATAATCCATTAAATAGGAGAATAATCACCATCAGAGGATTTGTGTACATTCTGCGAATTTACATTACAGAATTTAAAGGATTTAAAAATGATTAGTGGGATGGGCATTCAACTAACGTTTCAAAGCAGGATAATGTCAGACACAGATTCATCATCTAGTTGTTTGTTTATTAAGTACATTTGGAGTATGTTTTGCTGAGAGAGGCGCAATTTAAAACATATTCAAAACACAATCAGTGCGATTGAAAACTCCGCTAACATGCTGATGTTAGCTACATGTTACGCTCTGACAAGACTTACAAGCTTTCTGTTTTTCTGGTAACATTAGCATTTAGACACTAAATGCTGCTCCTCACAATAATCTGGTTTATGTTACATGTAACATGTTAATGGTGATTTTTAACAGAGTGCATATAGGGAGCATATAAACAGTTCATTCAAATGTGCTATCAGAAAGACTTCATTCAGAGTGACCACAAGCTTTGCATGCAAACATAGCCACTATCTGCAGGAAGTCAGGGCCGAGCACTAAACTTATTACTAACATATTTTTTCTCATGCTGGCCTGAAATCACTCACTTCATCAAAGTGCTTTTTAAACTTTGATAAGCCAAATCAGGCGGCGCTGTGTGTTTAAATGCAGGCTGCGTTAATGTTCCCCTATCTGCCTGTGACTGAATTAGCAGTGCTGACTGATTAGCGGTTGTTTACATTGGTCATTCCCACTCTGCCTTTGGGCCGTGCCTCTGCTCTTATCTGTCTACACAGGCTCTTGAAGGCCAAACCTGGCTTCTGTGGGCAGGCTGCAGGCACGCAAACACTATCAGGGTCTTGTAAACATGTCGTGATGTATCTCACACCACACACTCACTCTCTGGTTAATGGTTAAGTGGGTGCTGGGGAAATCCCCCTAAGGTTACTAATAGACCAGCCCTACATGCAGAGCTTTATAGTGGCGGGTGGTGTGAGAAAGCTTTAAAGACCTCCGAGGGTGTCTGACTGGGACAGCCCACGTGTGAAATGTTTATGGAAAACGGTTGTTATTGGTAACGTCAGATACACTTTCTTTACTTAGTAAACGTGTACTAAAAAGTACAGCATAATAGTTAAACTCAGGGGTGTCAGACCTTAGTCCTGGAGGGCCACAGCACTGCAGAGTTGAGCATTCTACCTCATTTAACACACCTAATTCAAGTTATTGGTTAATTACCAAGACCTTCATGTGTTTGAAGAGGCAAAACACAAATATCTGTAAGGCTTGCCCCCCCCCCAGTTCTGGAGTCTGAAACCCCTGATTTAACTCAAATCAGATTAATCAAGGCAAACCATTTCCATTAACCACTTATGTTAAGTCTGCATCTGGGTGTTCTGCCTGTGTCTGTGTGTGTGGGTAAGTTTTTTCAACCTATCAGTCTCTATCTTATCTGTAGTGTATGTGCGAATACCCTGGATAATAATTTTGACGAATTTTCTCGTACCGAGAAAAAACACGGGAAAACCCATTGACTCATGTATAATGGAAGTCTAAGATCAGTTGTTGAACTCGGTCAGTAAAAGTATAAAATATGTGACTATATAATGTAAGTTCAAAACTACAATCATAACACAATCGCATAATTAAGGTCTTTACATGTGAGAAAGTCTTACCAAAGATGTTCTTATGTAGTTTTACTTTCCAACACTGGAGCAATGCAGTAAAAAGTAATTCAGGTTATTTACATTTTCCCAAAGGTTTTGTGGTATCCATGTGCAACCAGGCTGAAACTGAGGCACTTTTGTGTTTACTTTGCTAAATTTGCAAATACCTTTGACTGAAGAAATAATGAAATCGTTCAATGTGTTTCACATAAACCTTTATCGACTGCCCTGACAGTTGCCCTGAGACTTCCATTACAAGTGAGTTTTGGGTAAAACAGGTTTTTTGTTCTTTTTTCAGTACAGGGAAAAGTGTCAGTTCTTGTCTGTGGTAATCACACACACGCTACAGATGCAGTAGATAGAGATCAGGTTGAAAAATACTGGTGTACTCTATTAAACAATCCTTACGAAGATGACTAACAAAAATGTCAGTGGTTTGAGTGCTCTGTAAAATATAAGGCATTGATCTGGTCTAATGGTAGCCTATATGCAGCTCTTCCTGTATGATTGCTCCATGCTGAGAGTCTGCTCCCAAGTCTTGACCTCCATTTCACAGAGCTGGAACCTTCTGAGCAACTCTGCAGACATTGCAAGAACTCCCCTGCTGGCAGAGAGAACGATTAATCAGTGCCCTCATGCAGTGTGTGTGAGTGGAGAGAGAGAGAGAGAGAGAGAGAGAGAGAGAGAGAGAGAGAGAGAGAGAGAGAGACAGAGACAGAGAGACAGAGAGAGACAGAGAGAGAGGGATAGGAGAGCGGGCACTCATCACTTCAAGCATTCCCATGAGCTCTTGCAACACAAATGACACGCCGCCGGCAACTTCATGATTGGGTCAATTTGTTTCCCATTGTTTTCACTGATACCCACACACACATAAACAATGGCGTTGCAACGCGAGGCGTGCGGCAGGTCCCATCTATCAGCGGCGTACAGGAAAGCTGCAGCTTCTACAGCAGAGCCATTATGCTCTAATGATCTGTAGCGAGACGCCGGTTCGTATACGCCTCAGTCACAAACGCTTTTTGTTTATGTGTGAAACAGACATGGAAATGGAACACTGAAACACACACAAACGGCACAGCCATGATGCTGTTAGAGGTTCATGCATTTTCCGGATGGATTCACACGCCGATGCTGTCTCTATTACGCATTTCTTTCCTCGCTCACATTCCTTCTTCATCTCTCCTGCTCTCAGAGATCTGACTTCTTCTCTTTTGCCTTCCACAATATCCTTCTATTTCTTCACCTCTTCCTCTGTCTCTCTGTCTCCGTCTCTCTCTCTTTTTTTATTATTATTTTATTTTTTTAAAATGCAGACATTAATACAGTAATTTCTCTGGTGTCTCGTATACAGAGTGAGCATCTTAGGCTGCCTGTGTCGAATACAGTTTTCTCATGGAGCCTCAGGGATCAGGGACGAACGACTACACATGGCTGACCAACCCTTCATCCCTCTTTCCTCTCTTTTTGCTTCTTCTCCTCCCGTCTGAACAATCAGAAGTGTCAGCCGGCAACGCTACAGAGTTCATCGCCAGTATGTTCAACATCCAATTAACTCTCAGAGCTAAGCCTGCTCGAAATAGGGAGAGGGGATGAGAGAGGGAGAGGGGAATAAGGGAGAAAAACTACCATCATGAATCTTGTGGAAGCATAACATTTGCGTGTGTAATGTGATGTACAATTCTGAATGGGACACATCTGTTGAATCCTGGAGGAAGTGTCTTGTGGTGAGAAATGCACGCTTGATTACAGTATATAACTCAGCCTCCTCCCTCATGTCTCTGTCTCTTTCTCCCTCCCCTTCTCTCTCTCTCTCTCTGTCTGTCTTTCTCCCTCTCTCAGTTATGCTTCATACAAACATTGACTTCATCTTTGACTTCATCTTTTATCTTATTTCTTCCATGCAGCGTGTCTTTATATGATTTGTTCTTCCTTTTCCCTCCCTCTTTCACAACTAAGCATACATTTGATACTAGTGGAAACATTCAAAGGGGGGGAAGTACAGACTCAGGGAGAAGAGGTTTAATTCCAGACTCTTTTTTTGTCATTCCTCCCCTACTCCCTCTTTTTATCTCTCTTTCTCCTTGTGCCTGAAAGTGTGTGTGTGTGGTGTTGTGTTCTGATGAAGATAGTCGCTCATCACCCCTGGGGGTCCAGATTGTTCTGTTGTGGTATTAGTCATGAATCGTGGTTCGCTTCTGCAGATTATTAAATTCTTAATCTCTTCTCTTTCAGCTGCTTTCCATGCAAATGTGTTTGTATCTTCTGTTGATGCTCCATTTGTTTCGAAGTGATTTCTCTCCTGCTCTTAAGAAATATCCTTCGCTCTTTTGACAGATTCATGTGGACAGTGACGATCTGAAAGTGTAGTTTTTTTGGGCAAGTCTGTTCTGCCTGATTTTCTGAACAAAAGGGTGTATTGATTGGTTGTGATGATCCTAAAGGTAAAAACACAACACAATAAATTATCTAGAGCCGCAATTCTGCACAACACACATTCTGTCATGGGATTTAGTTTTTATAGTTTTGGGATGTTTTTAGTACAATTCCTTCTCAAACCTCTCCTAGAGTGTGTTTGTCTTATTTAGGAGGTGAGACGTTTTTACGATGGCACAGCACATCTGTATCAGCAAACTCAGGAAATTTCTCACACACACACACACACACACACACACACACACACACACACACGCACCTGTCTTTCGGTGCTGCTTTATATTCTTCCCAGTCTACATGCTGGAGCCATGCTGCTGCATGGAAGCAGAGCTCCAGAAATGAAGAAGCTCCACCACGTCCTCCAGACCCACATTTGGGGCAGGACCACAGCACTTTGTGACTAAAACTAGGCTCCATGCTCAAAACTTCCAAAACTTTCCAGCTGAAAACAAAACGTGACACATACTGCTGTCACATCCTCTATAAGTTGCATTTGAATTTCTTAAAAATGCAGTATTTATATGCATTTGAATAACTTAACTTACACTTTTATACTGCCACAAACAGAGCGAACATGAGCAGTAGTGCAACACTATGCGTTCGTATCACATAAGCCATGGACAGTGAAAATTGTGTCGCTTTTTTAAGTAAAGATAATCACAAGGAGGCAATATCATGCTTTTATAGGAAACGTTAATGTCTCCGATTTCTTTGTTTTTTATTTACCCACAAGCTACCCAAGATCCATGCAAAATTTCGCCATCTTCTACTTGTCTCCACGCAGGAGTATTTTTTTTATTCATGCCCTCTCAGCACGCACTTAGGCTGAAATCCCAAATAGCTTCCATTTCACTAAATATGCTCACTACATAGGGTATAACATAATGGCATTGTAGACCCTATATATCCCAATACAATGCCATTTGAGATTCAGCCACAGAAAAAAGTGACTCTAATAAGTGCCTACTTAAATTAAGTAGCACTTTTAAAACACCATGTTTAGCTTTTAAATTTAATTATAAAATTGATACATAATGCAAAAAATTTGTGAAAATAAGTGTTCCATAAATGACGCATCTGTTCAGAGGCCTTTTCCCACATCAAGGGTCATTTAGCTGAAAAGTGTTTTAATAGACTTGCGTTAAGCCTTTAACAGTAGAACATTGTGAACATTTTGCCTTTGAACACGTAAATATTCAGAAAATTTAAATAGTATTTTAACAGGGAAATTCGCAGCCTAGTCACACATGACTGTATCATGTAAAAACTTAAATGTTTTTTATTGAAGAACCCTGTGAAATTAGCATAGTTTCTGATTAGCCACAATCATATTTTCAGAGGGTAGATTTTATTGTCTGAGAATTTAGCATTCTTCCTTTTTCTCTCTTCCTTAATTTTTTTTTTCTTTTTTACTTCATTATATTTTGGACTAAGACAGAAGTGGTCTGATCTGAGTGATCAGTGCTGTGTGCTGAGCATAATCAACCTGGCAAAGAGGGATGTAGAGATGTTTAAGGATGCCCCAAAGTGTTTCAGGTTGTACAGTTATCAGGTGTAAATGGCCATGAGCACAGAGCCTGCTGCTCCTCATGGTGATTAGGCTCGGTGCTCTCTTGTGCCTCCGCCCAGAGCTTCCTGCCCTTCCCACAGCATCTGCCCTCTTTAAGCTCTGCCACACCACGCTGATCTCATGAAGAGTTCACACCAATTATAACCAGAGTGACTCTGTTGGATTTCTGAAAATGTGTTTGGCGGAAAACTAACTGAAGTCGTTCAACTGAATTCACAAAGCTCTCAAACAATTACATGTTGATTTAGCCACAGCATTGAAAAAAAAAGCCTTCATGTATACACCTAAAGCAAAATAGAGAAAACCAATCGAGGGCAATACGAATTAAATTTTTATAGGATTGAACAAGGTGGGTAATCTGCTCAGTAATCCATTAAATAGAAGAATAATCACCATGTAAAACTTTGAATCCAAATTCTTTTCACAATGGGAAAAAACATATAAACAGTTCATTCGGAAGCTGCAATCATAATGAATTCATTCAGATCAATTAAAATCTCTGCATGTAAACATGTAAAGCCAGTGTGTTTTGAAAAGCTATGAATGGTTATGTTTAGGAAGAAGGGCGGGTTTGGTGGTTGTAGCATTTATTATAACTTAATTCATATGAAATCCAATGAAATCTCTCTCTAATCAGAATTCCTACAAAAATCGAGTGAAATCAGATCGTCTTGGCACAGACACCAGAACAAAGTGCTTAAAAACTTTTGAGTCATCAAAATCTCTTAATTCAATCTGTAAAAAATCTGTAATTCAATCCTAAGTGTGCATCCTGTACAAAGTGTGCAATCCTGTGCTTGTCTGTACAAAGTTCGGAGGCTCTCCATTGTGCTGTGCTTTGTTATATGCTTCCTCTACAGCCATAATATCCCACACAAATGAAACATTTATTCCATATCTCCTTACATCAAGCGGCCCTCCTCGCTGTGGCTAATTAGCCATATCCAGCAGGTATTAATGAAAGCTTTGTTAAGCACTGTCATAATGTGGATATAACTGCGGCTTGTTCACTTTTCCATCAGAATTATGCGAGACAATTGGATTCATCAGCCATGTAGAGCTTTTCTATACTTCTTTCAGTCTCCCATAGCTACAGCAAAACAGTAACTCAGACACATACACACACACATGCTCACACCTGCCCACATACCTATCCAGCAATATAAAATTAGATAATTGCCTATAACAGCACAGGATGTGCCTCACAATCCTAGCAAACTGATGCCGCTTTATTTGTTTAGGTTCTTTGTCATCAGGTAGGAAAACGATGCGCCTGTAGCTTGAAATGCAGTGAGAGAACACAGCTAAAACAACGAGGACAGAAAGACTCCTCTTCCTTCTTTCTGTTGGTTATTCAGACAAGGAGGTGAATCAAAGCAGGCTGATTTTAGAGGATCTTCAACGAGACTGTGAATCAGGAATCTCAAGGCCACCGTCTGATTTCAGTGTGGAGGCAAGCGAGAGAGGAGGACAAAAGTTGATGATTCCATCTAAACTGCACACATAGATACGGATTATTAAGTGCTAAGATTTTTGGCACCATTTTACACCTCACATTTCATTTCAACTTTGGTGGGACACTGTTCATGGCACCAAATTATATGCGAACCATTGACGTTTGCCTCAAACCTGATGCGATTCATTTAATCAGATATACTGTACATATGTGCACTCCTAGAAAAAAGGGTTCTACCGAGTACTCTAAAGGGTTCTTTGGCTTGTCCCTCTGGTGGATCCCTTAAAGGTTTAATGTAGAAACCTAGCATAGAGGGTTTTCCTTTCAGAAAAGGTTCCAAGTGGAACCATTGAGGAACCCTTGAGGAGCCGTCTTTTCTAAGAGTGTATGTTCTTTGTCCAGAAATGTGGGTAAGAAGTGATCTATGTGTCAGATCTCCACTATGACATAAACACACGCTGTCACCCTCTCAGTCAAGTTATGAAAAATCTGGGAAAATAGGGGTACTGTGTGGTCGGAGGATGAGGACAACTTGTTAGGTAGATAAATAGTATTTTGGGTGGAGGCACCTGTAAGTACAAAAAAGCTAAGTGGGACAAAAAAAGAACCAGTGAGTTTTGGACTTCATATCTGAGAGTATGAAAGCAGAGTTGCTCAAAATACCTGACAGTGTAGAATAAAAAATCAATAATTAAGAATACAGAATACAAGAAAGTTGTGGACAACAACAACTGATTCAAGGCTATCACGAGATAGGAACTGACTCTGTTTACCTGTCCATACAGATAATGTGGCATTAAGCCATCATTTCAGAGTGGCTCTCATTAATAAACATGGTTGCAACCACAAACACTGACTGTATGAACATAGCCTATGATAGATGTAAAACTTCTAAATTAGCTAAATTAGCTAGCAATGTTAACTATCGCTTACAAATTACCAAAAGCTATGCTTTCCAGGGTAAGCCTACAGTTTTCAGGTACTTAGCTTACCTCGGTTTTAAGCAAACTTGTCATTCAACATACACTAGAAAAACTATGGTCTACTACAGTAACAATACATAAAGAGGTCATATACTGTACGCTCTTTATCACTCGTCTTCCATGCACAGGGACACACAAGATGTAACTGAAACTAGAGTTACCTACGAATTTAAGTTGTTTAGAAATGACTTCTTTTTTTTTAAATATAGATTTTAGCAACCAAGAAACAACCAAAACATTATATTAAAAAGTGAAAACTGTAGCAGGCGTGATTGGGGGTACTAAATCTATCTCTATGCCTTGCATTAAAATGTTTAGTTGGAGAGGTACCTTCAGAGGTAGTCTGGCTTACATTGTACTTGTATCTCAGACAGCAACTGGTACACTGTGTTTGCATCAGTCTAGCATTCAGGAGAAAGTTGCCTCCCACAGGATTCGTCATCAAAACACATAGAAAAAGACAATGTGACAGAAAAAAACCTCTCTGAAAATAAAATAGTCTTGGCTGATCCAACTCCTGCCATGATGACAGGCTCCCACAGTCTACCTAGCTAGCTCGCTTATTTACATATTGCGCAGGAGAAATGGGACATGTTAACAATGTGTATAAAATGTAAACAATGTGAACAGATAAAAATAACAGGTGCAAATAGAAGGGGGAGATCAGCTCATTTGTTATACAGATATTTATATTTGGATACAGATGTTAACACATGTTAATGCAAACAGTTGAGGCCTTTTCTCTGTATCACACATGCCTGTAGAGATTTGGTGGTGAAAATTTGTAGGTAAAGGCTGGAGGAGTCTCGTAAATAACACATTCCAAGGCAAAATTAAATGACTTTTTTAAAAAGTAAACAAGCTTGACTGTTTATATTGCAATCACAATGTGTAATTTCTACAATTATAAGTAACATCACAATGGTAATTTAATAATTGTAGTCATTTTGTGTTTTCCAAAAAATATCAACAGAACCCACTAAAATACTGGCTTTAAACAAAGTCACAGCTCTTGATTCACCTATGAAAATGACACACACACACACACACACACACACACACACAGAGTGTAGGAGTCAAGGATTTGGTTTGGTTACCACAGCAACAATTGTAGTGCTCCCAATGATTTCGCATGGCTTTAGTGAGTGAGACACCGTAGTGACACGCGCTTCATCCTGAGTCATTCCTGGTTGTCACGCAGCCGTTGGAGGAGTCTGGGATGATGAATGGATGATGATGCCTCATCCAATAGAAAGGATCAAAAACTGCCCACTGTCTATGCATGATGCATACCACATATCATGAGTATATACGTAGGTTTTAGTTTACCCAAATAATGTCCTACTTAAGATACAACAGTCATCAGGGACCACACTTAAAGTAATATTTCATCCTAAAACAACATTTGGTAACTAGAGCTCCAGACAAAAATAAAAATAATGATGATTTCTTTGACTGGACTTGTTACATTGTAATAAAATCATTTTTGTTGCGTCCGCGCTTCCAAACGTTAGCGATGCATTTTGAATCATTTTGATATGACATCACTAGTCAAAAGAAAGCACCATTCAGCTACATTTTTGTCTGGAGCTTTAGTTACTGAGTCTGATGTGATTTTGGGTTAGGGCTGCACAATTCTTCATATTTAATCATGACCAAAATGCTGGCATTCCTCCATTAATTAAACTGGGTGAGCATAACATAGTAAAATGATTGAATTAACTAATTGAATAATATTTCATATTGTTTTTCATGAGATCCAGTGCATTAAACCACGAGCTCTCCAGTCATACAGTATGTTTTAACTGTCTGACAAAGCACAGAGCACTATGACAATTTTCCAGTCTCTGATTCTGAAACATGGTGAGACTACAGATGAAGGTGATTTCATTAGGCTACACAGGCAATATTAACTATAACCAGACAAAGTGGGCTAAGCCTTTGATTACATATTAAGATGGCAGACTTACTTACTTACTTATTTATTGTCTCATATAAGGGACACATTTAATTAATGTATCAATGTACCTTCTTTTGATTCAAATATTGCACAATGTGAAAGAAAAAAGGCTGTTTTCTGTTGAAATATAATGACAAAATGATAAAGTGCAATAACACTATTTTGTTCCTAAATTGACTGAATAACTGTGATTTGAGTATGAAGCAAAAATAATTATGATAAAATATCCCTTGAGCTATTAGGCCCCAAAGGCTGAAAGGAATGTGAGAAAGACAGTGGGGTTTAGGTGAGAGGTGAACACTGTATCACAATTCTGCCTTCAAAAGTCAAACATAAAGACAGTTAATGTCTGTGTATAGCAGGGACTCACAAGATTCTTTTTAGGCAATTTAATACAAGTGTCACTCACTAAAGTAAAAATTGCTGCCTAAATAAACACGGTTATCTTTAATTTGCTTTTTTTGCCCTCCCTGCCTAGCACTTTTTTAATTAAAACCATGACTATGTTTTAATAAGTTCACACAGGGGCACAAATCACTTGGAATAAGATAACCATCTGGCAGCCAGACTCTAGATCCGGTCTAACATAACGTCTGCAGCATGTAGGAGTAGGGCTTCTTGAATGTGCTCTTCCAAAATCACTTTAGATTTTTTTTTTCTCCCCTTTTGAGGGAAGGAATGTGAGGGAACCTCTATCCAACACTGTGTTTAGCTTTTTCGATTGCAGCACAATAGGGCTGAAAGCCAATATTAAAAGAGCAATAAATCACCACAGATTGTTTCCTGCTGTAAGAAAACTCTTGGCATTTCCAGAGCCTTCTAAGAGCTGCTGGTGAAAATCGATCATGGAGCTCTGTTTCATCTCCCACATCTTCTAAACTGAGAAGAGATTATCCCTGGACTTCAAACAATCAGGGGCTACAAGTCTCCCAAATAATCAGTACAGAGATATTAAATTCTAATATTATGACACATGAGCATAATGTTTCAATTGTCTTTCTTTTTTAACATAAGACATAGTGCTCCTTGAAACAGAATTCTAAAAAACTGTTTACTGCTCTAAAACATTCATAAAGAGGCTTTATGGGTTCAGTGTGGTGTGTTTGAGAACGGAAACATATGCCTATTTGATCCTGGAAACAGACTGAACCGAATGCGGCCAAAACATGTACAACACAAACACAGCGCTGCTATTTGGTCTCACACCTCACACCTTTGAAGTGCGAAGCTCTCTATTGGAATTCACATTCATCCGAACACATTTCTATCCACTCAATGTATCTCGGCTGTGTGTGCTGCAGAGATGCTATCGTGATCAGAACAAATGCGGTTCCCCTCTGTTTTATTTCAGCTGGCTCTTTCATCTGTGACCAGCCTTATCTGTGCACCGAGAGGAGATTAGGAAGTGTTGTGACATTTATCTTACTGCTTATGTTTCCTTTGTTATCTCTGCCGAAGAAGAACTGCACTGTAAATGTTTAGAACAGCAGAAAAATACCGATCATTCATAACAAGCTTGGGGGCCCAGGAGACTACAGCAAAGTAGATTTTCATTAAGAATACAGAACAAAGTGTTTGACAATAAGCTTAAACAGGTGTCCAATTCGTGTAGATAAATGAAAGCAAATCCCCTTGCAAATGAGAGATGATATCGCTTACTTGTTTGGATCCAGACATGTCCTAAGCCTATCATCACAAAGAGGCCTCAGCATTCAACTTCCAAATCAAACTCTAAATATTCTTTTGTATCCCGATTTTTTTCAGTATGGCATCTTTGCCCAAAGCTATATGGCTATATAAGCTAAAGGGCAGCTGATACGCTTGTCCTATGACATTCCCAAATTCAGCTGATTCAATTC
Organism: Olivaichthys viedmensis; assembly: GCA_028565825.1. Taxonomy (NCBI): domain Eukaryota; kingdom Metazoa; phylum Chordata; class Actinopteri; order Siluriformes; family Diplomystidae; genus Olivaichthys; species Olivaichthys viedmensis. The sequence continues at coordinate 8,065,096 of JAOUQW010000042.1, read as the reverse complement.
AGGTTGCATGAGAATGGGAGTGGACATTGGGCAAGTTAACGGATGCAGGGCCTCAAAATGCTTTCCATAACGTGCAGCCAAGCATTGCTTTGATGATTCCAAGAAACTGATGCTATGAAAAGAAAGCAAGAGAGAGTGAGTGATGGGTGAGAGAGCCCATCTGTGGGAGCAGAGAGAAATTCGGGTTTGTGAGAGGTCATGCTTCATCATGAGTTATTTTTCATGTTGTTTCCATATTAAACACGGCCACAACTGTAAAAAATGGCATCTCTGTTGTCAAGGCCACCCACACACCAAAGAACCTGGCTGTAGCTTCAGAGCTATGGCTAATTCTTCTGATATGAGTCTCCATGTTTTGCATACATGACTCCAAATGACGTCAATTTACAGGAATTAGTTTTTTTTTAGTTTTCTTAAAATTTGAAGAATGAAGAATCTATGTTACTTTGGAAAATGGACCAGTGACCTTCCCTGCAATTGTGCCGTATTGTGTCATGCTACAGTTTCTTTGAATAAGAGAAACATCATGTTGCAAGTTTACGTTATGCCTTCTGATGAGCAATAGTGTAGGTTAAAAGAGCCAAGCCTTCTACCTCCTCAAAGCATTGATGATGTCAAAGAAAAGCAACGAAAGGCCAAAGCCATTGCCATTAGCTGTGAATCATGGTTGTGAGCTAATGGAATGTACAACCAAGCAAACAGCACATTAAAAAGCTATCTGTCTGTTTGGAGAAGGTGGCAGTGTCATTGGGCTTCTAAATACTCAGCAAAAGGTCATCAGTCAAATCAACACCTCTATCTCCCCTGCTTTAAATGGGGATTCCTTTCTAGCCAGAATTGACTGACAGCTTCAGAAATGAAAAAACCGTACACGGGTGCTTGTTGGCCATTTGTTTATTTGCACCTTTCTTCTCTCTCCCTGAGTAAAGCGCTGAAACATAAGTATGGGATGAAGTTTCAAATATTAGCATGCTGGGAGTGGAGTCTATGCAGTACACGAAGGAAACGCTTTAGCAATTAGCATACTAGCGCCAGAGGAGCTGGGGTCCTGGGTGAGAGATGGAAGGATAGCTGTTGAGCTGGATGACACGTGCTTGAGGGTCCCTAGTGGGAAGGATTTTTTTTTTCTTCACTGACTGGCAGCTGCAGCAGAGGAAGCAGATGGTCAGGCAGAGGTCCAGGGTGCGGAGGTGAGGGACCTGGTGCCACTCAGAGCTTCTGTGGACCATCTGGGCCGCTGGAGGATGGGGAGGACATGGGTAGTGCCATCCACAGCCAAATGCTCCCTGCCACACGTCATCACGGATACCACTGAGGCATGTGGGAGAGGATTATTAGGCATGCACACCTGCGGCTGTGGTGTGGGACCGGACTTTGTGTGTGTAGTGTGTAAAGTGGATGTGTATGTACATTACCACAGCACATAGCCACAGTAAGGTGAACATTTTTTAACATCATTGTTTAACACACCAGACTGCAAGTCTAGTCTGCGATGGTGACTACATCACTTCCTTCCAAACTCTGCTGACACACTTGTTAGCAAAAAGCATACAGTTTAATCACAGGCTTGGCTCAAGGCAGATCATACAGAATACACTAAGTTGCCAATTTATTAGTTACTAGATTGGTGTACATAATAACCTGGCTACTCGGTGTAGATGTATTTACGCAGCCGCATCATTCGAAGGTGCCTCACTCATTGGACAGCATTTTAACCAAAAATGAACCTTGGCAGGCATCACATTAGGGAGGACCTTCAGTGTCACCATTTTTCATACCTTTTTGCATTCTGCGCAAGTGACATTTGATTATTCACTCTTGCTTGCTGGTTTATCAGCTTATCTGAGAACAGATTCCAAACTCACAACAGTGTTTTCTGGTGCTGAACAGAACTAGACTGTTTGTTGAATATCATAGCTAGCTAACTAACGCTAACTAGCAAGTTGCCCCTAGTGGCTTGCATGTTAGCCATATAAGCTAGCTGCGTCACATTAACTAATTGATTTTAACCACAGAACGACTTCTGGCAATCTACGAACACAAATACAAACACAAATTTGGCTGTTCATTCGTTATGAGACAGACAATTCACTTAAACATGTTCATTAACCTCTCGGTTGGAGTGACAGTTTAGTCTGCCATGTTTGCCAAATCTTTCATGGGATTCTGGTTCTGTGAACAGAATTATGGGATTGCCCACACCAAAAATATACATGTGATTTGGCCAAAATAACGTATCTCAGAGGAAAGCTACCTTATGGGTGGGATGGTCTGTATCTTAGGGATAGGCCTGTCAATTATGAAATTTGAGCTGATGATTCATTGTCACACACATAATTGCGATTAACGATTTAATTGTTGTTGTTCTTCTGTTGACTTCATACAACTTTTATAGGCATAACAGTAGTGTAATAAAGCACATACACAGCCATTTATCAACACTGACCTTATAAGTAAATTTAATTGTAAGTACATATAAGTAATTTAGCCTTTTCCTAAATTTGCCATTTATACTGTAAAATAAATTTCAAAGGAAAATATGTAATAATTAACTATATTAAACCTATAACTGAACTACAACAATTAAATCGTTAA
>JAOUQW010000042.1:8021271-8041440 GCA_028565825.1 Olivaichthys viedmensis | reverse complement strand
AAACAAGTAGGTTTTCAGCCTAGACTTAAAGATTGAGACTGTGCCTGAGTCTCGAACATTAACAGGAAGACTATTCCGTAACTGCGGGGCTTTGTGGGAAAAGGTCATGCTCACCTGTTGTGGGAAAAGATCATGCTCACCTGTTTGAGTACAAGAGCAGCACACATTGAGGTAATATAATCTATTTCAACATCTAGTTTAATTAATGCATTGAGAAGATTTACTGCTATCAGAAGACCTGCAAAGCAGTTTTATTCAGACCAAGGCACACATTTCATTGGGGCCAAAATGAAAACAAAAGCACATGGTAAATAAATACATGAAAGAAAAACACTGAAGTTGCCAGAGAGGGAGTTCTTGAAAGGGAGTTCATTACAATCACACACACCACTAGTGATTGTGGTGTTTGGCTTAGCTTGCAGCTCAGTAGAGTAAAAGGCAAATGTGGGTAGTAGACATAAAGTAGGAAGTAAGCAGTGGCTGGGAAAGAGTCTGAAAGATCAGAGACGTTATCACAGACATCAAGGTTATGATGGTTTTCTTTAGTGGTAGTAAACAATTTGAGTTTATTTGTGTGACTCAGTGTTCACATGTGTGTGCGTGTATGAGTGTGTGCACATCTGCTTGTCATGTCTCCCTGTAGTCATTTACAGCTGTATATTATATTATATTATATTAGCTGTTTCTTTACCTCCGGTTCAGCCAAGATAACCTCTCTATATTCAGGTGAGTCATGGGCTCCAACAGCAGGGTTAGTTGATTACACATCCGCCCTGGCAGAGACATGCAGCACACACACACTGATCTCTCCCCACTGTCTTCCTCTCCTTTTCATCCATCACTTTCTTCCCTCTTAGTAACATTTTTCTTTTTCTTACATAACTAGATGGCAAACTATCTTTATTTTACGCTCTCTCTCTCTCTCTCTCTCTCTTTTTCTATCACCTAGAGAATGCTACTCTTGGAGATTGTGCCAATGTTAGATGCCTTTTCTTTATTTATATCTTTCTTGTTTTTCCTCCACAGATCTTCAAGGTTAGTGAAACATAGGGTGCACTGGGAAAGAATTCAATATCATTTTTTTCTCTCTTTCTGGAAAATAGTTTGCGTCTTTAACTAAACACATGTGTGTGTGTGTGTGTGTTTAAATGTTTTTTATATATATATATATATACACTCAATCATAAAGTCACACTTTATATGTTTTCAGGAACATGCAATATTATATATTATTTATATACTCAATCATAAAGTCATACTTTATATGTTTTCAGACACATGCAATAATAATAATATAGTTCTTTTTACTATTAAGTAAGTAAGCTGTTTACATAAACCAATATGACAATAACAGTTTGATGTCAAATAAGTTTTTACTAAAGTTTGGTATCTTTACTGTGTCAATTTGTTATTCTTTGTGTGCAGCAAGACCTATATCTTCATAGCTTTTCATATAATGTAAAATTTCCTGCATCAAAGTTTATTATCCTAGCGTATCGCTATGTTTCTATTACACATCTCAATTAAATCCCTTAAACTGAAATGACACGCATGTCAGAATGATTGGCGCTTTGAGTTGGAGCCTCACACTGTGTTATTGTTACTTGTCATTATTCCTGTTCGAGAGGTCACGGGTCGAACTAGTGCCCTAAGGTGATGCAAAATAACATGTCCTTTGAGCGTGCATTCAGCTGTCACTTCACACATAGAGGACATATCTGAAGATATTTCCATTACATATAACACACCGTCAAGGTCACAGAGACTGGAAATTGGAGTTCTGGCCTGTCCATGCAAAACGGAAGAAGTGTAAAATCCATATATCTTGTGAGGACAGTGAGTGAAAGTAGAGAGGTATAAGCGATATATGAAAGCTGGCTCTGTTTAGACCCAGAGGTCAAAGGTTACACTCTACCCCGAGGAGGTACACGACAGGGATGAAATAGATTTCCTTCTTACCTCCCCATCTGTCCCACTGGCCGGCTTGAAGGTAGTGCCCTTACTAATTTCAGGGTAACCCACGTCTGCCGGAGGTCTGGGACACTTTAAGGGAGGTTTAAGAGAGATTGACACTTAGGCCTCATGGCTGTAGGTCATCCCGTGAGGTTAAGGCTTTTTCTCCATCTGCGTCAGACACGTTTGGGTGGAGTTTTCAGAGGAGTTTGCCCCTGGCAACCAAGGCAGGCTGAGAAACGTTGGTCTCTAATAGGGGCTAGAGTGGATCTTTGCGGTACTCCTCCAAGCTACCAAAGATTAATATAGTTTCCAAAAACATCTTTCACAAGCAAGGCTGTTACAATTCCTTGAGCCAATAGAGGTGTATTGTTTTCATTTCATCAGTGTGCTCTTTGCTAATGTTTTCTGAGATCCAGCAGGTCATGGCTGAATGCACAGGTAGTGTGAAGCCGGTCCACGGTCTGCTGGAGGTGTATGAACACAACAGGTTCATGATTCTGCACATTTCTCTCTCTTTCGCTCTGAATACCTTTTCACTTAATCTCATTCAAACCCCCTTTCAGATATAATGCACCTTCAAACAGTTCGGCCTAGAAGCTGTCTTCACATATCAAGTGTTGCCAAAGAGTTTATGAGAAAAACCAAAGCCTCACTTGAAAGAAATGTAACTGCTGCCAAATGCAGGTGACAAGCTAAATCCGCTGTTATTCTCTTTCTTCACTCTAATCCTTAGCAGACTTCACCCAGAGACAGCAGAAGAAGTTAATTAACAATAATCAGCTTCCAAGCAGTTGTTTCATTCCAGCTTGTCACTTGACAGTGGCAGTTGCTTAATAAGCACAAGAAAGGTTGGCGCTTGGTGAGAAAATCAAGGTGACCTAGCTCTTGTTCAATTCCTGACCTGGCTTTAATGTTATTTTTAATTTAGTTGTGAAGAATGTGAAAGGAGTGGAAAATGATTCACTGTATTGTCAGTCAGGCATAGAGGCCAATGGTTTAGATAAATGCATAAAATAATGCTCATGGTGACAGGATTGTTGTAGGTAACATAACTGACACAGGAGATATTGAGGCAGACGATATAATGTTTGTCATTGTATCATATTGGGTTCACTCTGATAAATCTATTCATGCCATGCGAGCCACGCCCTGTTCATGCCCTGTTCATGCCCTGGCAGGACATAACTATCCTCAACATTCTGAAAACCCTGCTGAAAAACAATAACTTTCACCGCATGATCCACAACAACAAAAAGACAAACTTACAAAGCTCTGACGATCAGAAAATATTTTCTTTCAGATTAAAAAATGAACAGATGAAGCAACATTGTGATCTCACTACCCAGTAAATAAGGGGACAAATGCTTGTCACTAGGGTGGTACACTGAAGAGTATGTTTTTGTAGCTTTAGAGAACCTAGAGGATGCAGTGGACATTCATAACTTATTTAAGGTACATAATTGGATCTTAAAGACCACTACATTGTTTGTACCTTGAAGAACAAAATGTACATGTACAGTACCTTTATCCTGACAGTGTAGCATAGATTATACAAAGATTATAGAAAACATTATTACAATGTATTCCCATATGTACATACATATGGAGACCCAGACATTAAAATCCCATGAAGTTTTATGTAACTGTACATTCATAGACCTAAATTTGAAAACAATTAGAAGACCAATGGCTTTGAGTTACTTAACTTGAAAAATACATCATATTTGAATGAACTCTTACAGTCTTACATTGAAGATGTTCATTTAACCCTGGGTTTTTACCTTTTCCACCTAATTTAAAGCAGCTCATATGAGATAGCATAAACATTTGAGTAAACTCAGTTACAGGATTTTTGTTGTTATTGCAGTGTATACTCACTCCTGTCCTGAAAGATATGGTATCATGTTTGCCCTGCTGTTCACCTCTATGGATTCCAATCCCATACTGCCGGGATGAAGTAATCATCTGGCTCTTATCTCTAGCCTTTTCTGCTTTCTTGCCAGTATTGCCTCATCATGTCAGAACCCCTCACCTTGACCAACAGACCGAGTCTACATTCAGAGGTTTAGAAATGACAGATCGGCTCAGCTGATTCTAGCCAACGGCCAGATTTAAGTCCCGGATGGGAAGGAATTGTGAAATAGCGATACAAATGTGCTATCTCAAATATGATATGAGCCCTGGTTGGCAAATACACACCCCTGTTTTCAGCCCGTGCCCTGATAAATGCTAAATGCTCATCTTTTTTCTCGCCTGAAGCCGTGCCACCCCATCTTTTCTGCTCTCATATCTCCTGGATGATCAGTTGCTGGGCAGACTGGGAAACAGCAGGAGAGCTGTGTTTTAATGGGCCTGCTTCCATACTGAGCCCACAGACTGTGCGAGATGTACTCAGCTATTCAGTGGATATTGACTGTAGCACAGTGAGGGATCTTCAGATTCTCTTTTATTCAGACCAACGGCATTGACTGAGAAGGCCAGTGAGTGACCCTGCTGGGCGAACAACTGTATTCCTGCACTGGTACTTGTTGCAAACTAGCTTTCAACTGATTATAAAGTCATTCTTTGCTTTCTACATCACCATTTCAATAAACTGCATCTATCTATATTACGCAGACAGCATGTTAAAACAACCTGTAAGCTAAAAGTAATTGAATGTTTATAGGTGTAAGAACAATGTTTTGAGACCTTGAAGGTTCTATCTGACTTTTAGGGCAAAAATTAGTTAATAAATAAGTTATAAATATGTTAGTTACATGCCACTGAATATATGTGAGTTTTACAGCAAAATATCGCTTAAAAGTAAAAAAAATATATATAAAGTTAAAAAGTTGTATCTGCTTTGACCTTATTGAGGATCAAAACAGTATGGCTCAATATCTTAAAATCACAGAATTGTCAGATAAAACAGACTAAAAAAGACTATAACAAAGCAATACATATAAAAATAGAACAATCATTCAACTGTTGCTTTGAGAAACTGTATACAGTACACCAAGGGTGTTAATGTAGTGTGATTTTACAGCCTCTGATGGTTTCTCATATTGGCATTAATAGATGTGTATAATTTAATGGGATAGTAAATTTTAATGGCATTTTTAACACATTACGATTCACATACGATGCAAGGCTGAATCTATTTATATGGGCCATTTAAAACATGAGTCATGTACTAGGAACCTAGAGAGGAAAGCCTAAGAACCAATCATCACATCCAATAATGCTCATGTCGGCCTAAGTGTTGTAAAATTAATGGGTTCAATATTAGTGAATCAAAGGCAATGAACTCTAATCGCACTGAATGAGACACACTAGCAGCAAGACACGATCAGACATGTCTGTCCCAGTCGTGACCCCTCTGATCATCTGCTTTTCTCTTTTTTTTTTCCTCCACAAGTTTCTAAATGCATAGAGAAAAACACTTTTTTCACTTTTACTTTTCATTTAGAATTTGCCCTTTGCATTAATGGCATAAGGCTGGCCAAGCTGGTAGCGCCACCATTTTTGTGCATCACCGTTTCTTTCAGTCAACTCTTTCGGTGTCGCTGGAGTTTTCAGAACGGGATGTTTTCACAACCAGGAGATGGTAACCTGTAGGCACATGCCACAATTATAATCTGAACGTCCACTTGGGCTCTTTCAATGATAGACATATAAATTTGACCTTTGCTGTAACCAGTACTGCACTGTATTTACTCCTGTCACAGGGAAACGAAACAGTTGAGTAGGATTTGTTATTTATTTATTTTTTCCTTTTCAATCTCCTGATCTCCCAGTTTCTTCTAATCAACAGTTAAACAACAAAACGGGATGCGTTGCAGCGATGGAGGGAAAACACCTTTGAGAGCTCATTTCATTTCTTGCATAACCTGAATGTCTGAAATGGCTCAAACATTGTTGATCAGAGCTCAGCATTGAATAGTAAAAAATAAAGAAACAGGAAGACATTGGGCTGACCTTTTCACATTGTACACAGAACTTGTGGATTTCTGACAACCCATAACTTTCCCACGCAGTGTTTCCTGAAGCGTGTTTACTCAGTGTAAGCACTTTGCAGATAACTGGGCTGGATGAGTTTCTCAGATCACAAATCATAGGGAATTACTTAAGTTCTCTTACTGTTTTAAACAAATAAAGAAATGATAGATAGATAGATAGATAGATAGATAGATAGATAGGATAGTTTTTGTTGATCACCAAGGGAAAATTATAGTAGCAAAAACACTGACATTCTGTACACCTAGATAAATAAATACAATAAACCTGTATACAAACACTATTTTAATTGTTCATTATTTAATTGTTATTCATTATTTGGTATTGCTGTTTATATTTTTAGGTGAACCATTACATTTTTTTAACTTGAGATGATTCTTTTTTACATAACGATTCTATAAATAATCCAGAAGTGGTTATTTAAAATTTATCAAATATTTTACACTGTCATCTCTTGAAGCTTCATCACTTTATTGTTTCCTGCATGCCAGAATACTATTTGTGTACATATGTAAAAACGGACATAGATAGATAGATAGATAGATAGATAGATAGATAGATATATAGAAGTAAAAACATAAATCCATAAAACAACAATATTAATTAAACACAAACTAGTATGAAATTTAGTGCTAAAATACATAATATAATTCAATAAACAAAAGTAAAAATTTTAATCAAAGTAAAAAAAAAAACAAGTATAATTAATTATTTGAAATCTTGAGCAATAAAATCTAAATCTAAATGTAAAGAGCAATTACTGTCCCATTTAATCAGCTTTTTTTTTTTTTACTTGTTTAAAGTTCTTAATTTAAGTTCTTCTGTAGATATAGATCAATCACAAGCTGTGCTTATGGCTTAATATTTGTTTTGACCAACTTAGTCTCATGATCTCCCTGCTGGGGAAATTACTGCATTTACGTGCTCACAGTGACACATCACATCTGTTTCGGCTTGTGCAATTCAGAGGGAACTTCTCAGCTTGGGGCTAGGAAACCACACACTCATCCCATTCATCACTTCTTTTCTCTCCATTTCACTCCCTTCCTCCATCCTGAGTGGTGGTCTTTAGTCACCTTAATTTACTGTATGCTTTTGGAATGTAGTTAAGTAAAGGGACTTTAATCATTATGTGATTAAATATTCCACATGACTAAAAGCTGATGTAAGCAGTGTTGGAGATCTTCCTAACTTCCTCCACTTTTATCCATCGAAGGAGTCCATCTTGTTCCTTTAGTCCCGCATCCTCCCTCCAAACTCCCTCCATCTAAAGACATGCTCATCAGTATCAATAAAATCATGATGTAGCAACATGATCCAGAAGAAATCAGTGTGGGTTCAGGCGTTTATTCCACACAAGCAGTTACACACATGATTCGAGATCAAGAAACTTTGAATGCCTACACTGACTGAATTTGTAGAATTTGTTTAGTGTGCATCTGCTTGGTTGGATCAAAAGTCTGCACCCACAGCAGCACGTTTGTAAGCTACACCCAAGTAAACAACTAAACACTGTCGGCCATCTTTTTTTGTTTTTGTCTATCATCTATTCCATGTATGTTATAATGTTCCACTTTCGGAGGATAACAAATTACATCAGAACCTACCAAGCAAAAATAAGTGCCTGCTAAGCAGAAGCAAAGCAAAAATTAGCGTATGTTTTTAAGCACTTCAAGTCTCTCAAGTTTCCAACACTTCATTTTCACAGGCTGTTTTGTAGTGTAAGGGTGGAACTGAAACTTTTGGTCAAACATCAACCTTCTGAAACCTTCAAAATTGTTTCCATAAGATGGTTCAATAAGTCCTCCATAATCCTAGGCTTACCTCCTACTCCATCATGCTATCAGGATGTAAAGACAGTTTAGCCAAAGCGTTTTAAAAAAACAAAACGCTTACAATCGCTAAACCTCACTCAGTGTTTGAAACTGTTCCCAGTTATTTTATTGGCTATCCTTAGTGCTTACAATAGAGTGTCAGGATAAAGGGATTCTTTTAGCTCAGAAAAGTTGATCTCAGACAAAACCCTGGGAAGATTTAGCATATTTTCAGAGCTGAATCTCAGCTAACCCATTGTAAAAGAGGTGTCTGGATATCTCTTGAAAGCTTCATGAAAATTTACAAATTTGAAACGAGTTGTTCACCCAAGCTGGATTGCGCTATCATTTGGGTTTGCGAGCAGCAATAATTGGTTTATTGTATTATTGACTTCACTTAATATGACTTACAGATTATGTTTAGCTGCGTATGCTGCACTTATTAGCACAGGTGACAAGTTTTAGCATCAAGCGCTATACAAATAAAAAAAATGGAATTGAACTGAATCACTGTATTTCTTAAAATGTTATGTATTTCTCAAATTTACAGTTATTTCCTCTATATTCCTCTATATTTTTCTACATATTACCACACTCGCTGTGTGTATTTTATTCTGCACACACAGCCACAATCTTCATGGAGCCCTACAGAGGCAGTAAGCTGAGACCGCGAGTGGTGGATGAAGTTTCTGTGGTTAGTGGGTTTACACAGCACGGTTTGACCCTGCTGCTCTCATTATGTAACAGCTCTGGATATGCGTGTCATGCTGCAGGCCCTGCTGAAAGTCGGTTGTGCCTCGGTCCCTCTGGTATGCCATCATCTCAGAGGCAGAAGGAGAAGAAACAAAAATCATTCTAAAATGTTGGCTTACTTTAGTCATAAGAAATAGTAATGTTTTTGTGCAGAATTGTTTCTATATAGTATGGTACAAGTAAGGCTCGGCTTGACCTGCTAACCTTCAAGACACGCAGATGACAAGCATTAGAGGCCCCTAGCTGTCTTCAAACACAGACTGAAAACTGATAAATAAAACTGATATATAACTAGTTTGGACCGGGCTTATTTTCCCATACCAGCACTGGCCGCTTAAAAATCCAACTGAACAAAAGTGACTTCACTAAACGAAGTTCCCTATTTACTAACACTTCACGCAGGTACTCTCAACATAGCAAGACGTGCCTGCCTGCCAAGGACACAGGGAAGCCAGCAATGGCCAAATTAAACAGTGTCTGGCAAGGTAACGACTCGAGAGAGGTCCGATATCTCTCGGCGAGTGAGGGAGGACGAGCCTCCACCTGTTTCCTTAAATGAATTCATGAATGCTGTAAAAGAATGCTAATGAGTACGCCTGGCTGCCTTACTGACAAAACAACGCTATCCAAAGACAGCGGCCATATCGGTAATTAACAGGAGCTATACGTGGTGTCAAATCAGAGGAGACTTAAGGCGTTTGGGTTCTCACTGGTGGGAAAAGAAAAAGCCCCCTTGTTCTTTTGTTGCCTTGACCTCTTCCATAGGTCTGACTGAAGCGAGGGAGCCTGCTGGGTCTACCTTTGGCAGTTTCTTGCCCCAGATGAAAGACTCAAAGTGTACGTTATCACAAACACACACATTTGCATTGACAATCTACCATTACAGCTGTGCAGGTAAATATTTTTTGCATGTCGTTTGATGGTGCAAGTCTCTCTCTCTCTTTCTCTCTCTTTCTTCCCCACTTTCCTTTCACTTTCTGGCTCATTCACAAAGACCAACCTCCTGTTTTTTTCCCTCTTCAGTTCCCTTATTGCTTTCCTTTTCATTCTCTCTCTGCCTGTGCTCTTTGTACCTATCAATTATGTGTGTGTGAAAGCAGATAAATTCCTCCAGGTTTTGCAGGTCAGTCCTCTCACACACCTTCTAATACTAATTCACTGGATGGTAAACACAGGCTTCATCTGCAGCTGCAGCTTCCCACAAAAGCATTCAGGAATTCCACACACCCAGGGGCCGCTCCATTCCTGACATGTCTTCCTGCGATTCACACACACACACTGCCCATTCCTCCCTGGAGTTTAACAAGAACAGGCTATGACCTAACTCCCTTATTTACCTGTTTGTATCAATAGGCTTCCTTGGCTTCACCAAAATATATATTTGTAGTACTTAGCTCATTCAATCCCCAATTTTTCTCAGCTATGTGAGGGGATGAATTTAATTCCTTAGACAGCTTTATGGCACAAACTGTATGCCTTTTCAATTTTTTTTTTATTCTTGGTCACAATTGTGACCGGTGGGAGACTACAGAGACAAAAGCTGCATCAGTTGGTCAATTAGACCCAGTTGATTAATTTATTGTCACCTCATAGACCTTTACTTTGTGTTACATTTAAAGTAAAAAAAACACAGTATAAATAGTTAGGATTATCAACAGCTAATTATGACTGTCTCACTGTACATACTGTATACCTTGCCATCTGCCAACTCTGCACTTTACTACTATTGCACGATCTGCTTAGATGCTTAACTACATTTCGTTGTACTGGTACTTGTACTCTATGCAATGACAATAAAGTTGAATCTAATCTAATTTAATCTAATCTAATCTAAATGTATTTTCAATAAACCATGTTTCTATTATCCCAGTTGTCTCAATTGTGATCGTTCATGTTTGCATATCATAATAAAATCTAATATATATATATATATATACTGTATATAAAAAATAGACTCTTTAAGGGTTATATATACCAAATATGGCAGATGTATCTGTATTATAACATGTTGTACTCACTTCCTTTCATAGTGCTTCGATGCAGACATCCTCTTTCTCAGATGCAAGCTTGAAGTAAATGGCTCTGGTCATGTGACCAATTACACCATCTGCATAAAAAATGTTCATATAAATTCAAGACATCCTATAATTTATTTTACAGTTTATCTTTCAGTAAAAGAAAAAAACACATTAATAACTATTTTAGAGCTTTATAAACTCAAAACAAAACTCCTGTCACAGTTGAGAACAGCGGGATTAATTTGAGAAAGTAATATATTTACAATATGTATATTGATGCTCTTTTTGTTTGTACTGCTAACTTATATGAATCTAGGCCAAAGTCTGAATTGCATAATTTAATTATAGATTGATGGGTGGCGAGAGAAAGATCCTCCATAATGACTTCCCCTGGGCCCCTCATGGAAGTCTGAAAAATAACACAACACTAGCTTGTGTCCTCTGGGTGCAGTGCACCATAACATAGCATAAGCATCATATTCAGGGTGTGCAAATGAACAAAACAGCAGCGGAGTGTTTGCGCCAGCCATTGCAGTACCTGCAAATACCATGAAGGCATCAGCTGTGATGGAACACTGGATCTGAGTTATGTGTTTGTCTGCGCTATCTTGCATCATAACGCTTCTCATCAAAATGAGAAATCATCAATACCCTCATCTGACTGTAGTTCCAAGTGTTCGAGAACCCATGAGGGCTCATAGAGAACAAAGATCTAAGCATCGGCGTAGATCTCCATCAGACTTTCTCCCTTTGCTCTATTTATAAGAGAACACAGACTTTTGAAGATCCCATATTTTGTCTTGTGTGATCTAGAAACCTTTTAGAGAATCACCTCAAACATCAGGTCAATCTGCCTATCATGTTGTGTTTCTGTCTGTGTGTTAAGATAAAGACAGAATGATAGAAGCACATGGGCAGAATAGGGCAGAATCTACAGATAATGCTGATTGAGGAGTCTTTTTTCACTGACACAGATCTCTTAGATGGTTGTAAAGTGATTGGGGAAAGAAAAACTGACTGAGCACAGGCTTGAACAACACGTTTATCTTTTATGCTCTGCGTTATTTATTTAATTTTTCTAGCTGTATATACATGCCCAAGAAATTATAAATTTGAATGGAAACTTCCACTTTTCATATGACAACTCTATCTCTATGTATTTCATAAATAATAAAAGCTATGAAGGTGAGGATTGAGAGTCTGGAACCTCCAATGTTTTTTTTAAGCCTAAAAAGTTAAGAAAGCGAAATTAAGCCTATACACATCCATCAATACATGTCACTGTCTCTTAAGATCAAAAAGCCTTTCTAATAGATTAACTGGAGCAGAAATGTCTGAAAAGTGTCTGTGGTTTCAGATTCCTCAGTGCTTTCACATAACCCAGGCATGAGCATCATTCCATGGGTCATTTGATTAAGTGCATCAGACCGATGTCTTTCCTCTGCATGTCATGCTAAAAATGGAAATAAATCAATAACCCCCTCCCCCTACCAACTGCAACACGAGAAAACTTTGAGAAAGTCCACAGCTCCTTAACCAACAACAGGACGTTCTTCAGCTGGAGTCTGATTGCACAAAAGACGAGGGTGATTTTGAGCCGCCGTTTTTTCCTCGTCACGAGTGGATGCAGATGTTTAGGGCAGACTTGGGGGTTTGTTAGTCTATTGTATAATCTGATGACAAAGTGGAGTCCTAATCAATACAAATTCTCCCTCCCTCTCTCGCTTGTGCTCTTTCTCGCACGGTCGCAGTAGCAGCGTGCTGAGTATTAGCACCTGCTTGCGCTGGGATAATTTTCTCCTGATTATGATCAGAGTCTGGCTGATTCCTTTTGCCTAAAATTCAACCCTCCAATTAACAAACTCAAAAACGTCCGCCTCTCCTCCCTGTTCCATCAATACCTGCAATCATATGTGGCATCAGTGAGGAGAATTATTTCTTTCTCTCGTGACAGCAAGAGAAGGCCTGATAAATAGATTGTAATTTCACAAAAAAAAAAGAAATCAGTAAACTCAGTTTGCAGTTTGCTATGCTACTCTGTCAGTTGTGAATTTTAACAGAGGTCTGTGGTTTTATCATAGTAATTTGGCAATATGTAATTATTATACAAATGAGAATGATCAATAATCACATTATTAGGCTACCCGTAGCACAACCAGAAACACCCACAAACCCCCTGTTCAAACACTAACAGTGGTCTGTTTCCCTGCCAAGGCTGGCCAGAGTAGACAAACAGTGCGCTGCGTGCCAAGACACATGTATTTCCCTCAAAAATGTTGTCATGCTACATTTACCTTAAGTTTTTGTAAATATACTACTTTCACGTGAAATACATATGTTTCTAATCATAAAATGACCAAAATAACTCTAGTGGGTATCTAGCATTGTAAGAAAACCTTTCTTCTCTAAAAAGACAATAAATTATAAGTTATAATAACTAATGGGAAAGAGTCTTTTTTACAGTGTAGATTTAAAGTAGCAAAAAGTAACAAAAAAAGTGTAACATGGCACAAATAAGTTAAAAGGTGTAAATTAAAAGTTCACTTTTGATCAGTTTTGCTCTGGAACTACGAATGAGGAAACGCATGTGAATTGACGTTGCAATTCTTTTCATTAGTTTTATATAAAAGGGACGGGAAAGATATTGGTGCTATGTTGATCATCTCTCTTTCTCCCTCTCTCTCTCTCACTGATATACCTCTTCATAGATTAACACTTCACAGTAATTTTATCCAACACTGATTACTTAATTTGCCTTATAATAATTTGACCTTGACAATAACGTTTATATAACACTGATTACTTAATTTGTTATATAATTGTTATATAATATCATTCATACACATATTTAATCACAATAATGGCGTCATACTTAAGCAGCGATAATGGCCGCTAATTACAGTATTTACTAATGAATGTTGATGCTGGCTGGCCACATAAGCTTTGAGTCGAGTTAACGCTGCTTGGTATGTTATTCCATGCCTTATAATGAAGAATAAACGCTTACACATATTGAGCAATCATAGTGAAAAGACAGCCTCATCGCGAGCGATTATCCACACATTTACACGTATGCATGCATACTGACATGTACAGTATAAACACATAGGATTTAACCAGCCTTAATGTAGATGTAGCACCGAGTAGCATTTTTGTTAACTCTTAGCAGGTTGACTCTGCATAGTGATGTTGCTTCTTGATTCAACAGCGTGTGAAGCTCTATTTACTCATATTTACTGCTGCAGATCTTTTTATAGTGGGTCTTTTACAAACGTGTGGCACTGTAGTTTAACAATGTAGTCAACTCACATATGTGCATTTATATACACAACCTGAAGGCACTGGACGACTTTATTGTTAGCAACACAAAACTGGAAGTTGTCATTGCAAATAATAATGTTGCAACATGTTGGGCTGTTTTGCTGAAGGTTGTTCTCTAAATTCTATTTTTTTCCTGGGAGGTAGAGGAAGTTGTATCGAAACTTGCACAAGATCAGAACCGGTACACTGAAAAATGTCACGAAATCTGACAAAGGATGATTGTATTGAGGTTTAAGTGTGTAACATTAAAGAAATAATCCAGCATTTTTTCAACCTAATCTCCATCCATCATATCTGTAGTATATGTGTGATTACCACGGACAAGAATTTCGAAATTTTCGTTTCCCCCCGAAAAACCTGTTTACTCAAAACTTGCAGATAATGAAAGTCTAAGGGCAGTTGTTGAATTCTGTCAATAAATTTTTTAAATACATGACTATATAGCGCAAATTTAAACCTACAACTGTTGTACTCTACAGTAAAGGTTTAAGAATGAGACAGACATGAGAGAAAGTCTCACCAAAGCTTTCAAAACTTATGCTTTTCCGAAGGTTTTGTGGGATTCATGCACAATAAGGCTATAACTGACTATGTTGGTAACACACCACAAATTCTTCCCTCTGAGAAAGTAGTCCCATCTCTGAAAGGATTCATTATACAGATTTAAAGATTAATTGACAAATACCTTCCACATAAATGTGTTCCCCCAAAAATATGCATTGCATAAACATATATTAATGGAATTTAACAACTGACTTTAGTATTCTATTATAATGGAGTTTTGAGTAAACATGTTTTCTGTTCTTTTCTCAGTACAGGGAAACGTGTCAAAATTCTTGTCCGTGGTAATCACACGCTGGAGTTTACCTTTAAATTAAACAGATACTTACAGTATTTAAACTTACACTGTACAAATGCTGTATTGATGAAGGATAATCAAGTGACCAGTGAGACACAGACATGCAATGAGGACAGTACAAACCTGCCACATTTGCCATGCATTTACTCTACATGTCACCACCATACATCATCAGAACAACTTTTCCAGGGAACAAAAGAGGCTCATTGTGAAGGCAGCAGGTGGAAAGCAGAGGTGAATTGTTTGACAGGGCAGCTGGTCATGGATTGGAAGAGCAGTCCGTTTAAATGGGCAATGGAGTAGCTCTGCACCATTTAATGATGTCGTCTGAACAGAGCAGTGTGTTCCGACTGCAGGGTGAAATAATCAGGGGACTTCCACCCTACAGTCGCCACATGGCGGCCCAGCCTAGTCTAATTACAGACAACAGACAAAACAAAGCAAGACTTCATTGCATTCGCAAGGCTTCATTGCACTCACATAGGAAATTCCAAGCTAATTGCACTATGCAAATATTGGCATTTTTACCCAGAATGCATCATAATTCTGAGTGATATCAGAGCAACAAGTGAACATTAAACACACTGATCAAGGAGTCCTCTTAACAATAAGAAAGAGTTCAATCAACTTACAAACTCATGTTAATGACTCATGCAGCAGCAAATCAAATAATTGCTCAGCAGAAACACAGATCCGTTTCATGTGGCGTCTCTATTTTCCTCTATGGACTGTCCCCATGGGAAGCCAGTGTCCCTGTAGTCTCCCTGCCCAGTGCGCCTTCTCAGCCTGGCTTCTATTACTCTCTCCGGGGAAGAGAATGTTCTGAGAGCAGCCACTCTTTAATGTGGTTGAGACTGCGGCCCAGGCTTCCTGCCATCCATGCATTCTCATACCCATACATAATCTCTCTCTCTCTCTCTCTCTCTAATCTCTATCCTCCTTCCTTTCATGCTAGGCTCTTGATGGTAAACACAGTCTGAATGTGCCAACAATGCAGCCCGCCATAAGATGCTCTGATCCTTCCGACTTCTAGCTCTTGATTGGAATCATTTTTCACTGATCCCCACTTAATAAATGTCCTCGCCGTTCTGCAGTCCAATTACTCATGCGCTCTGTGTTTGTCCTGCATTGAAATCGCCAGTCCTTAAGCTTTCTGCCTGCCTATCATCCTGGGCACATTCACCAATTTGTTTGTTTGGTTTCAGTCTTTCCCTCCAGCTGGGATTGAAATTCTGGGAAGAGCCTCGCTGTAAATCTAGTAAATGTATGTTCCAGATTTTGCATTACACCAATGGGCATGTTCTGCTTCACATTTGCATCTACTATTGTTCCGTGTGGACGAGGAAGAGGAGTCTTGCTGAATGTCTGGCATCTACATTTCAGCTGGTTTTATTGATTAAAGGATTACCAGTTCCTGGAAAGACAGGGAGGATTTAGCAGGACTTCCACTCTTTTAGTGCAAGTCTAGCTGGCTTTTCTTGAGCAAACTCCTTAAAACTGATTGCTGCTTCGCATTGATAATTGTTCAAGGGAACTATCGAAGCGTGTCAATGGCTAAACATACATTTGCCTCCTAATTCTGGAGATCTATGGATTTTATTTGCCTTTTGCTTAGATTATAGATTATAGATTCCAGATCTGAACATGCTGATTATGGCATGATTTCATTCCTTACTCATTCATGGACTCCCAGAGAGTGCGGCTGGGCCATGCATTTTCATTTTCTCATCATTTCTCATCACAACTGATCAGCGGTGAGGCCCCAAAGCAGGTCATGACGATCGGCCTCAACTTTCTCCCGACTGTGGAACAAACACACTGCAGGGTTTCAATGCTCTTGTGTCATTCTGGAGAGGAAGACAGAGACAGACAGAAAGACATAGAGAAACATTTCTTCTAAAACTGCTTCTGCCAAAACAAGATTAATTTCTGTCAACACTTGAAGTGGAGAGAGGGCACTGATTCAGCTATTGACATGCAAATGGAAACTGGGAAAAATGGCACTCAAAGACAGGTTATTAGATTGCTAACATGGATATGTTTATATGCATGATGCGGCGGTTTTAAATTTCAACAGGAGACCCAGAATGCTGCAGAATGCTCAAAGGATGTCAATCAAGTTAAAAATGAAATCATAGCAACACAAAGAGGATGGATGTGGAACTCCATTGTGGTGTGTTGGGTTGGCAATGACACTGCAAATGGGGACAATCTAGTTTGAAAAATTCCATGACCATTATTGTTGTGAGGGGTGGGTAGAGAGAATATTAGAAGCCCTTGGTTTCAGTCTGCACTGGATACCAATGTTAGTGATTGGTCAATTTAGTGGAGTCCATTAACCAAGGTAACACATTTACAGCATTCAACAGACACCCTTATCCAGAGCGACTGGTCATGATACAGTTCGCCTGGAGCAGAGTGGCAGCTTGGCGGTCCTGAGGCTTGAACCGACAACCTTCTGGTCCTTAACCACTGAGCCACCACTGACACATCTTTAAATAAACTGAGGTTGGAGCTGTAAACAAACCTAACAAATTATATTCTAAACAGCCAATTAGCAAATTAATGTATACTTATAAACGATACATACCTTTGGTCCTGTGTTGAATCTCGGATAAGGATGTCATGAGCTATGCAGTGGCTCAAGGCGGCCGTATACTCCAAACGACGAACGTAATAAGTATCTTGTACATGCTTCTTGGACACTCCGCACCACTAGGGGGCACAGAATGATTTTGAGAACGCAAATAAACAATAAAAAAATAGCAATGGTGGCAGTGAAAGACGTCTGTAATATTTGGACCAATCGCAGACAGGAGTTGGTCTCAGAACAAAAGACAGAGTGTTTAGGAATTCTATTTGGCACATTGCATTGTACAAACTCGAACCACTATGTCTTTCTTGCTCAAAAGTATTTTTGCTTTGAAACGTCTTTTTCATCACACTGATTACGCGCAAAGTGTACATGACCCCTTTTGGTCATGCTCACTCGGCTCTCACTCAGCGGATGGAAGAAGAGCTGCAGGGGCGCGAGAACACATTGGGAAGGGAACATCACAACATGGACTGGTATGAATATGCAAAAGTGTACAGCAATGGTGCAAGACAGACTAGTATGGAGAAACTCAACCTCCGGACCGGAGACGGGACCTGACAACAAAGACACTCGGCTTTCTCTGCCTTGTTAAAAAATGGACAAAGCACAAACAAAAATGAGAAACACAAAGAGAAAAGTAACACACACACACACACACACACACACAAAAATCCTTGTGATGTTTTATTTTCGCAAAATAATTCTTATTTTGTTTGCAATACCTGAATATTTTGCTCTATATACACTTGCTAAGGGTTTATAGTTGTGATATTGTTTTTTTTTTTGACACCGTCTTTAAACTTAATCTGCCTCCACTGGCATAACCATGGAAAACATAGACCCAGTTTAGTCTGGGCTGAGTGGAACAGGTACAGTGTTGTGGCTTCAGCATTTACAGTGTTCTACAGTATTACCTTGGCTCATGTGGGCATCAGTCTGTGGGAATGTCAAGTCTAAACAACTTTCATTCCTTCTCTCTCTCTTGTGAGACATGAGACATACAGATGTGTTATTTACCTTGACCTTTAACAGTGCTCAAATTTCATTACTTTAAATGCAGACACCCCACTCTCCTAACCGTCTATCTAACGTGTGTGTGTGTGTGTGTGTGTGTGCCATCCACACCCATCCAATCAGGCCTGGTCTTATCTCAGCCCTCTAGGAGGGCTTATCTCCTCTCTCTCTACTGATGCCAATCTCCTCTCCTCTGCCTCAGTTTGTCTGTCCCTGGCCCTTCGGCCTAATCCCTCTCTCTGATAAACCTGGATGTTTTATTCACACCCACACCCACACACACTAACACTCACTGGCACACAAAATGCGCAGAGCAGGGAATAGCACTTGATGTGTGGATGCCTTGTTTCACAGAAGTGATTGCTCAATGCAGGGCCCTATTTCCCCCAGACAAGGAGTTTGATTTGCACTTGGAATTGTATGTGGTCAGAACCCGTCTTATTCCAGCTGAGTATAAATGCAATCTCAGGCAGAATAAACGAGGGGTGTTCACCTCGGTGCGGGGGTAAGGAACCTAACTACAGCATGACAGAGTCGGGACACACAGCTGGCGTGTGTGCATGCATTAGGTGGGATATGATTGGCTGTAGGTTGTGGGATTTGACCAATAAATGAAGGAAAGCATTAAAATGGAGAATCTCATTTGGCCCGATTTAGGTTTTCCCATAATTCAGAAAAGGCCTCCGGGAATCGAATGACTTCTGATGGTGGTTCCCGGGAGCTAGCTGCTCCCTTTTTTATTTTCTATCTCTCTCTGCTTCCCTTACTCTATATATTGCTCTCCCTATGATGCATCAGATATGTGTGTGTCTATATGTGTGTTGTCACGTGTCAGAGTGAGTTAGCTGTTAGCTGGCGGACTCTCGCTGAACGACAGCAGAGTCAGCTGGAGCAGATGGTGAGCGGTGTTGGCTAAAGGCACTAGAGAGAAGGAAAGAGAGAGAGAGGATATCCCTCTATCTTACAACCAGGCTTTTCCCATCAAACATATATACACACACACACACACATACACACACAGAGCAACACACGGCATTTCTCAGCTATGCTACATGCTCATCCAGCTCTTTGACTGATGGCTCTCTGCGCGAGCCTCTAAACGACAGCTCCCATTACCATTAGAGAATATGGAACGTGAAGACTAATCTTGTGCGGCGAGATGCCTGTGCCATTAATCAGGAGCATCTCTCCCTCTCTGAAGGCCCTCAGGAGCTGTTGGACATGGGCACGGGGAGACAGTGAGGCTCTCAGCTCCAATAAACCTGTTCCACACACTACACAACACTCACCACCACTCAACACATCAGATATCACCAATACTTTACACTCTGCAACATTCAGATAGAGCGCTATCACATAGAGCATATTTCATTTGGTACATTTCTATCTATCCAAAATATTCCTGAGTTCCATGATGCTTTGTGTGGTGTAACGAAAATAGTTGACGTTGTCAAAAGTTGACGTGAGATTCTCACAGGATTCATTTCTCATTTCTATCATGCTGTCAAGACTGAAAGTTGATGCTACACAATGTTGACTGTGTACAAAAGTTGAGTCTCAGCATTTGTCCGAGCTACCTATGATCATTATGGGGCAGCAGCGTTACTAGCTAAGCTATTGGCTAGCAAAGTTATTGGCTGCCTAGTGTTGCTACTTTTTAAATCAAGCTTGTAAGTAGTTAAACTATTTTATCAACCAAGTATCTATACTAGCATTCAATAGTTTGGAGTCGCTGCTCAAAAGTTCAGAATCACTGTTTTCAGTAATATAAACTCCATTTTGTTTCAGATCCATCTATAAAATGATTGTAATATGATTCTAGTGTTTCTGCACTTTAGGTTT
>JAOUQW010000042.1:7980450-7990900 GCA_028565825.1 Olivaichthys viedmensis | reverse complement strand
ATATATACACACATATATATACACACACACATACACACACACATACACACACACACATATACACACACACACACACATATATGCACACACACACACACACATCTATATATACACACATATATACACACACACACACACATATATACACACACACACATATATACACACATATATATACACACACACATACACACACACATACACACACACACATATACACACACACACACACACACATATATACACACACACACATATACACATGTACACACATACACGCGCACACACACACACATACAAGCACGCACGCGCACATACACGCACGCACGGACACACACGCACGGACACACGCACGCACACACACTGCATCAGCAAGCAAGCAAGAAGGGAGGGAGGTGTTGTGTTTAGCTAATGTAATGGACAGGGTCATGGCCCCTCTTCTCCTCACGTCCTTCCTTATCCTTTACAATGTCAGACATTTCACCTTTTGTGTGAGAACTCCTTGTGTAAACACACTTCTTGCCACCAGTAGTGAGTTCTTTACAAACGGGATAAGAGGGTGTAGGCTGAATGCTTTTATTAGCATTAAGAGTGTGAAAAGTAAAGCATTTTTAGGCTCAGGTTGACCCTGGTATATAGGATTTCTATAATCAGTAGTTTAATAAGTAGCGCACAATGATCATGTTTGGGCAGTTGAATATGTACAAGGCAAAATATCCTGGAAAACCTATTTGTTTCTGATTTCATCCCCTATGCACTTGAACCAGACAATATTATTATTATTATTATTTTATTTTTTTATTCTGTTGACATTGTTCTCATATGTATAATACAAAATGTATTCTAATTTGAAAGATTAAAAATATATATATCTTGACAGACTTCGGGAAATGACTGTGCATCTTGTTCTTTTAGCCAACATCCAGAACTTGATACACCAGACTGCCTACACAGTTTACAAGCAACCGAGTCTGAGTCTTGGAACTGGTTTCTTATGCAGATCTGCTGGTTTTGAGATGCCAAGAGTCCGTGAGAGTGCTTGGCTCGCTCCCTTGTAAAAGGTAATTATGGCTGAAAAAACCTGATGTACCACTTGAGCCCTACAACACATGCTCATATGAGTTCTAGAGGCCAATTCTTGTGCCAGGTTTTTGTAATTTGCAATCAGTCAAGGCGCCCAAGGCTTAATTCAATACCGGCCAGCCTTGGTTGGCAATCCATCCTCTTCTGGACGATCTAAAATATTAGGTATTATAATGCCAGAAATTTGCATGAGCCATGCAAGTGCTTTTTGTTTACAATACATAGGATATGAAATATGCCTTTATGAAATCCGAGTCTCCAGTGCAAGTCTCCCACAGTAAAAAGAAAACGAGTGAGTAGTGACAGTAAAATGTACGGGAAAGCCCCAGAAGCTTTCAGTTATGAGTTTGTGGGAAGAAATGAGCCTATACATCTTAGAATTGGCGTGTGTCCAGTCATACACAATCATGCGCATACATCTACACACTGCTATATCTAATATGACCAGAAACCAGACCTCAGGCCTAGAGACATTCCTCTTTTACATCCCATAAGTCTGTGTGTGGTTTTTCAAACAAAAACACAGGTTGGAAAGAAACCTACTGTCAGCTGATATTCCTGTAAAATCGACCTCTGTGGCTCTTGTTTTTATTCATTTTCATCCTCCTGCAATAGGGTAATAAGATGGATGGAACAATGAAAAACATCCATAATATACTGTTTGTGCAGGTTGAGAAAACTGCCCGAAGCTGCCAGTTATCAAGAGTATATGTCACAGCCTGGCTGCTGTGAATTAAAGCTAGGAGAGCAATTATACATTTATATGTGCCATCTGATAGAGTATTGGTTGCCTCCTGTACAGATGTCTACCTGAGGCTGAACAGATGTTACTATAAATATTCATACAGGAAGGTATCTATTAAAAGTATACAGTCTCAGCCACAAGTCTCAAAAACTTGTGATGCAGTGACATAAGAATATTGAATTAAGGTATAATTGAGTGCTAATATAGCTATAAAAGGACTTTCTCTCACTTTTTAATGGCAAAAATGCTCACTTTCTCTGAGACCTGACACACACCACCCACATTGAAAGTTATATCTCTGACGAATCTTAAAAGCTTCTTTTTAACCCATTTAATCCCACCAGTCACAATTGTTAGCAACATTTTGTTTTGGGTTTGTGGGTTTTTTTTTGTGTGTTGTTCAAAAAAAACAAAAAAAAACCATTGTTTTATTTTTTTTTTTTTTATTATTTTTTACATTAAATTTTTTTTTATTTAACCAACAGGTAAGCTATAAATTAAGTTATAGGTTGTCTTGATTCCATATGAATATTTCTATGTGGGTGTAATTGGTCACATGACCACAGCCATGTATTTCAAGGACACAGTTCTATAAGATACAACTGCAATATTTGGTACATAAAATTCCTTTTTTTTCTTTCTTTTTTTTATTCATGTTGTTCAAGATTGTTCTGCCACATTTTATATCATATCAATATGATATAATAATTTTATATTATATCAAGTGGTAAATCCCAGCCGTAAACTGGGGCTACTTCCATGATACCCGAGTTTACAAGTTGTGATGTATCACAGAACTTCACCTTGCTGTACACACGTGTGTGATGACCAGCAAACAGACAAATGTTCCAGGTTAATGGTAAATAAATACAGATAGTTGTAATAATAATCTAATAGAAACATGCAGCAGAGTTTCTCTGTGGTTTACATTGTTTGTTTTGCAGTGGTCGATCTCATTGATCCCACTTCTGATATCCCAGTGGATATATGTATTGTTCACGTGATAAGTTTACCAGTTACCGATGAGCACCCAAATGCTAACGGCTGGTGCATACGACTTGGTTCACGTTATTATTTTACGAGTTGACGAGGACTGCCGAATGCACCATAACACATAGTAAAGTTATATGAGGTAAAAATACATTTGTTTTTATTATTATACTTTTATTATCTTGCTTCCCTATTGTTTGTTTGCACAATGAATTAAAATGTGAGTTTCAGGATGTTAAACAATTAAATAACTGGTGCAACTTTTTCACTTGTGACAGAATGAAAAAAAAAAGTTTTCAACTTTACTTAAATATATTTTTTTAAAGGCATACCGTTTGTGCCATAGGGCTGTTCATGGAGGAAAAGTCATGTTTATTTAATGGTTTAATTTTCTTCTTACCTATCTAACTGTAATGTGCTGTCCAGTTGTACACATGCACACAGAACACAGGTGAATTCTACACAATTACTAATTTGGCATGCATTTGTTTATCCATTTAGTTGTGTGCAATGGCGAGAGGCTTCAATGCTTCTCTGTGTTTGTGTGTGTGTGTGTGTGTGTGTGTGTGCGCATGTCCACTGTTAAAACCTCAGATCTTGAAGTCCCTTTAGCTTTTCCTTCAGTTTCTACACTTAGTGCATGGATATGATCAACATCTCCAGAGGTTCTACTGTATCATTAATTTATAACCATATATGAGTGGAACAACTCCAAAGTGCATGGAGTTGCCATGGTGAGGTCTGAACGTTGCATGAAAAGGTAGTATGTCCTTGGTGAGAGTAGTGGAGAGTTCTCAAACACAGCTTTCTCACCTCAGGCCACGGAGGTGTTTAAAGAACAGTGTAAGCAAAAAGATGTGGGTGTGCTTAAGACAGTGGCAACAGCATATATTGGGAGGAAGTGTTACAAAGACACAGGACAGAGTGCGTGTCGAATTCACACTGATTGCACACATCCAATTGCCATATGCATGTACTGTAAGGTAAATCAGAGACCAAATTAACCAGTGTAAACATCTCCTTCTATCTCCTGCTCTGGCCAAGTTTGGGAAAGCATGTGAATAAATACCAAGCAGATGATGTATTACCAATTCATTTTGATGATTACATTTTTCAGTTTCAGTATTTTGTAGTTTATTTTGATACATTTACATTTGAGGTATTTTTGTATTGGGTATCAAAAAATATTTCAGTGTCTTTGCTCATTCCTGGAAATTTAGTCTAAGCATAAGAAACAACATGGCTCGGCCTGAGCGAGTGTGTGTGCAGGTGAAATGGGAGCAAGCGCTGCTCAAACACTTCACCATAGCAACGGATGCAGTACCCTGCTGCCCACATAACTTATGCACCTCATGTATACATTCCTGCAGAAGCCTTCTATTGAAATGCCAACACCTGCATGCTGTGTGTGTGTATGTCTATAAAGCAAAGCAATCACAATGCGCAAACATCAACACACAGGCATACACACGTGCACACCCCCACCAGACACCTTCACATACAGTATTCAAACAAATGCAAATACACATCCACTCCTACACCGGCCTGGAGTGTATGTGTACAACAGGTGTTGGCACGCAGGCAGTGGTTCGCCACACATAGCCAGGCAGCAGCCGATGATTGCTCAGATTAATTAGAAAGCAGCTGCCAGGACATTGGTGCCTACTCACACCACAGAAATGAAAACAAAAACCTGCTCTAGGAGCTAGCACTGCAAATGTCAGAGGAGTGGAGAGAAAGAGGGGGAATTAAAGTGTGTGCATGAAGGGAAATTAAAACAGATAGAAAATCAATGAATGCAAAAACAAACCTGGGCTTCCTTCGTTTTATTAACCGGAGCCTTAGAAACGGAGCAGCAGCAGGCCCAATTAATGCTATGGGTGCAGTGTGAGGCCCAGCAGTAACACACAGCAAGTTCCTGCTCTGATAAACAAGCCTGAAGCCTCCACAGGCCAATGTTACTGCATCGCTACAGCTACTCGGTTCGAATGCTATGCTTATGCAATACTGAGGTGGTTTAGTGAAATAGGAAACTGAACACCAGATGGACAGACCCCACACTGCACTGTTTTGATTAGGGAATGACCTTGTTTTGAAAAATTATTGAGATGGAATAGAGAGTTGTGGGTGTCTCTGGGACACCTCGTGACCCATGTGACCTACTGTCTCTCCTCTTTAATCTTGTGCTCTACAGTAGACCTGCCAGGGTATAAAAAATAATGTTGTACTCAGATCATTTAAAAACTTATATACATCCACTATACTAAACAGTGTTTTCTCTCCTTTACTTACCTCTCTTACTATCCCAATTAAGTGGTACCTATCATGAGGCCCACAGGCTCTTGCTTTTACTGCCATCCCAGGGTCTAAAAGTTCCTGTCCTATCCAGATCCTACTCATTCTATTCTGAGGCCTAAAGGTTCGTGCCCCATCCAAATCCTGCTCTTGCCATCCTAAGGCTTAAAAATTGCTGCTCATACAAATCCTGCCTCTGCCTCCTTGAGGCCCCCCCCAAGTTCCTGTCCCCAAATGGATCCTACTCCTTCCATCCTGAGGCCTAAAAATTCCTGCCCCAAATTGATCCTACTCATGCTATCCTGAAGCTTTAAAGTTACTGCCCCACCCAGGTCCTACTGATTCCATCCCGAGGCCTAAAAGTTCCTGCCATATTTGGATCCTACACCCGCCATCCAGAGGTCTACAATTTCCTGTTACCATCTTGGGGACTACAATGTCCTGCTCCTTCCTCGTTGATTGACCTCTGACTGTGATCAACCTGTTTCCTTTACCTACAGTATACTGATTCCAGTAGTAACTAGTATATTGGTATTTTTTTCAATAGCTATTAACATACAGTATGTCCACTATCAACTAGAATGAATAAAAACATGTATATATATAA
The DNA here is from genome assembly GCA_028565825.1 of Olivaichthys viedmensis. NCBI lineage: Eukaryota > Metazoa > Chordata > Actinopteri > Siluriformes > Diplomystidae > Olivaichthys > Olivaichthys viedmensis. The sequence continues at coordinate 7,985,180 of JAOUQW010000042.1, read as the reverse complement.
ACAATTCATAAATCCCAATCTTTTTTTCCTCCTTAGCTTCATCCTAGGGAGTTTTTCCATGGCACTGTCACCCTTAGCTTGCTCATTGGGCACCATGTAAAGCAGGTCTGATCTTTATTTGAAAAAAGCACTATAAAATGTAATTCTATTCTATTCTAATCCATTGAGAGATGACTACTTGCAATCATCTTTCAACATGTATAAATATGAGTCATGCTAGTGTTGGTTGTCCTGAAAAGACTGCTATAAATATCTATTAGTTAAAAGTACAATTCGTGAGCACACAATACATGATAGAAGCTAGGCAACACCAAGAAAGACAATTGAACAAGCTACAGTATATCAATTTGCATAATTTTCATAAAGCTCTAATAAGCTTAAAGTTTTAAAGTATGGCAACAAACATGCATATTGCACCTACAGCAATGTTCAATCCGAATGATTTATCACTCTTGCATAGGTCTGTGGAGAATACAAAGTCTGTAGCTTAAAGCCAACTACCCAATCACTTAGAATATGATTAGACAGTAGGAAGTAGTGGTCAAGCCAGATGTGTTTCCCTTCTTAAGCTGATTAGAGGTATGTGTTTATATGAGCTATCAGCATATGATGTCTTGGTAGGTCCATAGTACTTAAATCAGACCTATATCTATGCTGAAACATATCCTGTTTTAAATTGTTATTTTTTTGCCAGGCTTGTGTGTTTGTCTGTCTAAATGTAGCGTTCATGCTGAGCATTTGATGAACAGAAACTGGAGATTTTGATTTCAAGTGCAGATCCGTCCTGCCACTCCTCACTCTTGATTGCCTGGAATGTCCTGTTATCACAACACACACTTTCACTGAATCTGAATAACAAAGCTGTTGTTGATCAGGGTTTTGCCTTCTGTAAGCCAATAGGAAATCCTGTGTTTGTTTCTGTAACTGTATAATGTACTTTAATTTAGAGAGGCAAGGAAAGCAGCCATTGGTTTTCATTAGCATACAATGCCACATTACTGACAATATGTAATTAAAATAAAGAACACACATACTGCCGAAAGAACACAAATAATCTTTGATTATGATTTAGTTTCATCCTCCAGGACCAAATGCTTGATGTGTTTGGAATACAATAATTACATCGTGGCTTTGCCATGTAATGAAGCCTCTTCAGATGAACCTAAATAAACCGCCAAAAGGAGTTATTTGTTCAGACTGTGAACACTGTGTAGATATGAAATATAAACAATGCACTTTTCTGCCCATAAGGGGAAAAACTCTGTTATAGGCACATTTACAATGAAAAGAAAACTGCAGGTTTGTTTGCGTTATGTAGGCAACCTTTTAGGCCAAATGCTTTATACATTTCTTTTGTTTTCACCCCAGCACAATTTTCTGCTCGGCCACATGCGTGAAATAGCGCTCCCCTCTAAGGGTTCAGCTACTGGATCTCGCACTCGTCCAATTTACCCTTCGTGTGCTCTTTTCTTTTTTTTCCCCCTGATGTCACTGTAAACGCTGCCATTATCTCTGTTCTACACTGTCAACGTTTCATCCATAACTGACATACACGCCCACAGAGTTGAGGCCATTAGGCCGGCAGCAAATGAAAACATGCAGACTTTTCTGAGAAAATTGCCCTCGCTGCAGGTAGGATGCTGTTACTGTTTTTATTGAGCCAATCGAATGTGGAAAACAGTGTATTGTTTTTATCAGAAGATGACTTTTATATAAAGTATAGAGTTTATGATCCTTTCTCTGTCTTTCCCTGGCCTGTTTCTTACATGTAAGGCAAGTCAATACAAACTGGAAATAAAGTTGCCACACCTTAGGAATTATGTATTTTATTATTTCTCTGTTGAAAAATGTAGCATGTGAACAATTAGAAATCAATATGTATTATGATAATGTCAGGTTGACTAAGTTTGAACGGTTATCAAGATTCTCAACAATGTTCTCGTTTTAAATAATGAACTCCACACACACACACATGCCCACACACACAGAGCTCATTCCTAAGGTGTAATCCAACCCTCTCCATGAGCTCCATTTGCAATCCTGCCAAATAAAACACACATCGTTCCTCTGCCAAAAAGCACTATATGACACACTATCTGATCCTCCCTCTATCCTCTATAGTCTATCTATCATACACACCATCCCAACCGTAACCACTCTGTCTCGCCATGCCACCGAACAAAGGCCCAGACCAGGTGCCCCTCTGAAACGACTAAAAGGAGAGAATAGGATGTGATTACCCCTTTAATTCCATTCAGGTTCTCCGCTACATGGCCACATTACAATGTGCCTCACTCAGGTGAAGGCACTTTATCAGGGGGAAATTTACCCCGTTTCCCATCCCGTTTTTCATTACTGCTGGAGGGTCCTCTTTGGCCCTCCTGCCCCCTCGTTTCCTCCTCCTTCGGCCCTGTCTGAATGCCTGCTAGAAAAAAAGAGAGCAAATGGAAAAAGAGAGAGATATGTGGATGAAAAATGGACACTCATTTACTGATAGTTATCAGGATTCCTGTATTCATTAAACTTAATAAAAGCAAAGGTTGCCAGTGTTTGTAGAGTATGGACTTTCGATGGATCCTTCACTGGCTGAGGCTTATCCTTTCCTAAAGTCTGTTATCATCCGAGGCACAATACAACAATAGGACATTCACAGCACCGATGAGGAAGAGGGAGGGAGGGGAAGAAAACAGACAACGAAGTAGAGGTGGGTATGTCTAAATGTTAATTCATTTAAAAATTAAAATAAAAAAAAACAGGAAGGAGGAAAAAAAATAAACAAAAGAAAATGACATGGGCAGAAATGTGACAGGATTTGTTTTATATCTCCTCTGATCTTGTCCCAAAGCGTCCCACCATTTTGATTGTATTTCATCAAAACCAGGGGGTATTCATTAACTTTTTTCCTTCCCTTTTCTTGAGGAAGGAGGCTGGCGTAATTATGAAGTGAATCCTTTTGACCGTATTGACTCACCCAGAAAATCAGCATTCTGCATTCGGTATGCTTTTGACAGCAAATTAAGCAGGAAGGACATCCATGAGAATTCAAAAGAGAACATTCCTGAGGGGTCCATTGAACTCACTGACTAAGTGAGAGTTCATTGAGTAAGAAGAAAGAGAGATGTCCTGACTAGAGTCATGTTTGAATAAACCTCTGTTTCTTTTATTTGTTGACGGTGTTTGTTCTGAAACCTCTGGAAATAACCTCATATGATAACTTATAGCCTCTGTTTTGGCAATTTGGCATGATTAAGCCCTTTATAAAAATTTACTTAGCATTACTATGGTTTTACTATGATTGACATGGTACTTTTATAGTAACTGCAGTTATCAAACTCTGAACCATGATACTACCATGGTTTTACTATGGTGCTCTATGGTAACTATGTTTGTTACATATCCAACCATGACACTACTATTGTTTTACTATGTTTATTTTTATGATATCTGTTTTATTAAACTGTATACTTATGATGCTGCCACTTTTTTCTACAGTATCTCATGGTTTTTATACTCTTGACCATGACATTACCATGGTTTTACTGTGGTACTTGCATTAATGTAGTTATGTCATGGTATAGAGTATAAAAACCATAGTTACCATGAGATACCATAGTGAAAAAAATGTTAGGTTGTTGAAAAATATGACAGACATACAATAGTAACTATGGTATTGTAAACTATGGTTTCTTTTTTGCGCCAAAAACAACATCGTTAATTTTCATAAATATACCTGAAGATTTTAAATTCTTTAAAGACCTCGTCACATTACACATGCTGGTGTATATCTTTGTGCTGTCCCATCCTGTCTGTGACCTGCTTGTTCTGGAGTCCAGTCAAGGTGAACCATAGTACTCAAGCCTCCAATTAACCTAATCCACTGGCCTAGGCCCTATCAACCATCTATCACATGATTCCTGTTAATGCTGCTTACTAAAATGATTAAATAATCATTTTTATCAGCTCTGCTTTAATGGAACCATATATCCTCGTTAATCAGGATGTCAGTCGTGCTGCATGCTGGACAGCAGGCATGAGAGGGAGAGCACAGCAGGAGCGGCGTTATCTGAAAAAGTGGGGGAAATTTTCACAACGAACCATGAAGAAATGCAAATGGCAAAAATAAGTGTGGGGTGAGAGGAGGACGAAAAAAAGGAGGGGGAATTAGTTTGTCTTTGATTGCTGCAAAAGCTATCAGGCGTGACCCATTTAATGTCAGTCATATGTGCAGGGAGGCTGAGAGGAGGGGGGTGATGTAGGGGTGGTGCTTGGGCTCATCCCATTCATCAATGCTTCTGCATACTCAGAACTGCCACAAAACCACCACAAACCTTTTGCTTGTTTGTACTAATATAGATAGGATAGGAGTCAGAGTTAGGTTAGATAGTTATGCACATAGCGCTTGGTTGAGTAAGTTGGACACACACACACACACACGATAGAGCACTAACTGACCCTGGCTTACTCTTCATCATCTTTGCTACTGGCATGCAGTAATGCTTAATTGATGTCAGAGGCGCTGCTGATCAAAGGCTTTTTATCCATCAGCCAGTGAAATTGGTTTCACTGCTCCAGCACTACACACTGGGCCGGCAGAAAGAGGCTTGTGTGTATGGAAAGGTAGTGTATATGTGGTGTGTGTGTGTGTGTGTGTGAACTGGGTTTTTTTCTCAGTGTTGGCAGCTCGTCTTGGAACACTGCAGGCCTTCACATGATGTTCAGCAAGGATCTGC
>JAOUQW010000042.1:7881845-7916997 GCA_028565825.1 Olivaichthys viedmensis | reverse complement strand
GTATCTGCATGATTTTATGCATTGCGCTGCTGCCACACGATTGGCTGATTAGATAATTGCATGAATGAGAAGGTGTAGAGGTGTTCCTAATAAAGTGCTCGGTGAGTGTATATGATGAGCATATTTTAAGTCATGACTCTTAAAATAAAACAGCTTGTCAAATAAATGTAACAAAATAATATAAATAAAAGAAATATAAAATAGTAGCTTTCACAAATATGTCACAAATGGTACTCTATATAGAAAACAAATAAGCATACCTTGAAAACAAAACACTGTTTATAACAAATTATTTGATCACTCTTGTTTAAAGGGAAAGGCACATGAGGAAGTGTTTATTATAGTTTCCTTTTCACAGTCTCATAGGGGCAAAATGTTCTCATGTTGGTGCATTTAGGTCCAAGGAGAAGACTAGCCCTTTGTTGATTGCTACAGAATGCACACTTGCATACACCACTCTTATATGTAGTTTACATTATCATAGATAAGGATAGGGAATTTAGTTAATGAGCATACAAACCGACCTACCCACATGGTTACAACACCCATTTGTCCCTGTACTTAGTCAGATATCACTAAATTCCATCTGGACCGCACTGTGCAGGTGAAAAATGCTCCCGTAACAGGTCATAGAGCCTCAGTTAGCATCCTCACTGTTTGGGAAAGGTATCAGAATTCTGATTTAATTAGCCTACCCAGAACTAATTTAATTCAAAACATCTAATAGACATTCTTGAAGAGAGCATCTTCAAATTGGTAGATATATGAAAACAGTTGTCCAACAGTTTGACTCTCAGTTGGATAAAATACAGAAGTGAGAAATTTCAAAGGGATTGTTCACTGCATCAAACTTGCATCCAGTCTTCATTTGCAGTGAAATTCTTATTCTCTAAAGGATTTTATTCTGTGAAATAAAACATCAGATAAATTAGTGTGTAAAACCTAAAACCCTTAAATGACCTTATCATTTATTTTTCACATTTTGCATGCTATACAGTAGGCTAGATTTTGTTTCACTGATTTATTTCTCACCTCAGTTTTCTCAATTTAACGTTAGAATTATTCAGCATAGCAGACAGTAGCTCCATTCCTGAGTCTCCTGGTCTGTTCTCCCTCAGGTCCAGCTCTCTCAGGTGGGAAGGATTTGAACTAAGAGCTGAGGCCAGGTAAGCACAGCCTGTTTCTGTAACACCACAGTTAAACAATCTGCAATAGAGATGGACAGTGTATTATTTCTTTTGCACAAGAAAATTATTTTCAAACCAGTCACATCCCAAGGAAAACCTTAATTGAGAGATTCAAGTTTGCATTGCGGGTCTTTAAGCACAGTAGAGATCAGCTTCATTCCGGAGTCTCCTGGTTTATTTAGACTCAGATTCAGCTCTCGCATGTTTGAGGGATTCGACCTGAGAGCCTCAGCTAGATAGCCATATCCTTCCTCTGATATACTGCAGCTGTTAAGCCTTTACGAAATATAACAAATAATAAAAATATGTAATTCATTCACCTTAGCTGTAATAATACAATAAAAACAGAATACTTCGACATATTGCATTAACAATATGTTAGACGTTTTACCAGCTATATAGTGTTATATTGTACTAGAACTGTACTTACACACCTCATTACAAATTGCCTTACAGTCTCATTACTTTATGTGTGTACTTTATTTGTTCACTGTTGGCTTCTGCCCCCGTTGTAATATTATTTGACCTATTATTTACAGGGTATTGTAATTTATTACTATGTCTGACACACTATACCACACTACGTGATACTCCCCCATGTCACTGTAGACTGAATGATTGTTACATACATAGCTATTTAGTTATTACTTAATTTACAGTTGTGGCACCACCTCAGATCTTGTAAAGACATTTTTTCATTGTATTACACCCAAAAACAAAAATGAAGTGAGTGTTTTAAGGTTTGAATTATATTGCTTACTTTAAAATCTCCAGTTTGCAGTCTGTATCTATTCAAGTTCTAAAATAAGGAAAGGCCAAACTGGTCCCAGAATAGCATAAAATGTTAAAATGTCTCGCCTGACTGCGATAAGTCGAGTGTGCCGTTTCAGACATGGTTACCAGATGCTAAATACATCTATGACCAAGCTTTAGTTAAGCTGTCAGATGTGTACAAAATGTACATAACTATTCAATAAACGAGGACCTCCAGAACTGGAGTTATCATATTGTTGAATCATATAGTCAAAATACTTTTAAAAATACTTTTTAAAAAAAAGAAAAAAAGAAGAAGAAATGTTCAAATATAGATAAGACTCTTTTTTTGTTCGTGTTACATGTATATTCTACACCTCATATTCTATACCTCATTGCCTCCAGTTTACAATTTGGATCCTGCAGTAAAGCAGCAAGATGCTTTACCCCTAAATCTCCTGGTTTATTACCGCTCAGATCCATTTCTCTCAGGTGTTCTGGGTGTGAACTTAAGGCTGATGCCAGAGCAATACACTCCTCATCTGTGATACTGCAGTAAGTCAACCTACAACAAGAGGGAGTGAACTTTAATAAAGGCTTTTGTGGGTTTCACTGGGGTATGTGTTCATGCCATTAAACAATATAGGAGAAAATATTTACTTTAGTTTGTCAAGTTTACATTTTGGGTCCTTCAGTAAAGCAGAGAGATTCTTTATGCCCGAGTGTCCAGGTTTACTAAAGCTCAAATCCAGCTCTCGTAGGTGGGAGGGGTTGGACATCAGAGCTGAAGTCAGAAATACACAGGCCTCTTCTGTCAGACTGCAGTCATGCAACCTATAACGAATGTTAAAAATATGTTAAGTGTAAACAGTTACCAAAGTTAGACATTTTGTAAATATGGCCTACATACTTTACTCTCTCCAGTTTACAATTTGGATCCTTCACCAGAGAGGACAATGATTCAATGCCTCGGTTTCCTAGTCTGTTGTCACTCAAATCTAGTTCTCTGAGGTGAGAGGGATTTGAACCAAGAGCTGAAGCAAGAGAGACGGTGCCCTCATCCGTAATACTGCAATTCTGAAACCTAGTCATCACAGAAACAAATCACATTCATTACACTCTTGGTGCAAATAAATGTACTATGGAAATAAACTGCAGTGAGCATAGGCCCAGCTGGAAGCCCTACATTGTACTTTAAAATAACACATACCCAAGTTTCTCAAGCTTACAGAGTGGATTCTTAAACCAAGCTGAGAGATGCGTCTCTCCTAAATCACCCAGTCTATTTTCACCAAGATATAGTTCCTTCAGGTGTGAAGGATTTAAGCACAGAGCTGAAAGCAAAGCAGCACAGCCCTCATCTGAAATTGGCATAACAGACATATATTTAGCATGTGTTGCATTACATTTTAGGTGCATTTTGTTCTTTTTGACAAGTAAGTGGTGTTTTTCAGTCCAGGTACTACAGTTGTCCTGCACTGAACGTATTTCCTTAGTTTCAAGTTTCATCAGCTGAGAAATAAGCCCTTTATGACATTAAAATGTGGTGTTCAAGGACACTCCAGAACCAGGACTGGGAAACACTGGTGTAAAACAACATAACACAGGAACACTTACGCTAATTTCCCAAGTCTACATATAGGATTTCTTAGCACAGTACAGAGAAGCTACACTCCCCCATCTCCCAGTTTATTTCCACTCAGGTCCAGTTCTCTTATATATGAAGGGTTTGAGTTTAGAGCTGAAGCTACAACGGAGAGACCTTCTTCTGTTAGACTGCAGTGTTTTAGCCTGCACATAAAGAAAAAGGTGTGTACAGTACAGTATTAAAGTATTATTATTTAAATGTAATTAAATGTGGCATGGTAATAGTGATTTACACAAGTGCTACCACTCTTAATGAAAAACAGAGTTTTTTTCCCCAAAAACTTTGATTAACATAAAAGACAACTATGAATTTTGCTCAAATTTCACTTGTGGGACATGCCATTAATAAATTCTTGGAGCAAGAAAGACGCCCACGAGAAACCTAGAAAAGCTAAATATGGCCACGTTTCTATAAAGGCCACAAAAGGCATTGAATTTTACAATGCTGCAAAATTGTCGTAACATGAAATTTTAAGAACCTTAATTTCTCCAGTCTAAATAGTGAGTTCATTAGCACAGTGAAAAGCAGCTTTATTCCGCTCTCTCCTGGTTCATTCTCACTCAGGTCCAGCTCTCTCAGGTGGGAAGGGTTCAGGTTTAAAGCTAACGCTAGTGCAGCGCAGTCTTCCTCTGTGATATTGCACTCATTAAGTCTGCAAAGAGCATATATACACTGGTATTATCATGTACACTTACTCTATAGATATATACAGTAGGTATATATAGGTAATAGTTGTCATATCCTTTATAGTCAAATGCAAGCTGTTATCTACATATTTTTAATACTGCTGCTGTACTCGGAAGTTAGCTGACTAATGGTAACTTGGTAAATGGCTCGCACTGTGAACAGTTGTGCCCTGTTTTCAGTGGCCTCTTTCATCAATGACCTGCTGTAACAAGTGGGCGGGTGCTGTCTGGATATCTTGTCTACATATATATATATATAAATGCATTTATACAAAAATATGTGGAAAAGTATGTGCATCTGAATTTGGTCTGTCATACATGAATTAGCTATTGGAGCAGGAAAATAAAACTACCCCTATCAAATAATATAAATAAACCTGTCCCCCAGCTATAGTCAGCTGACTTCTGAGTACAACAGTGGTAAATGATAGAAATTAGTGGTGGGTCTGTCACAAATCATAAGGTAAACCCAGCATGTTAATGCATATTATAGGAGAAAACTTACTTTGGTGTCATCAGTCTACAGTGTGGATCCTCCAGTAAAGCAGGTCATTTTTTACCACCAAAAGCTTCAGATTTACAGCAGCTCAGGTCCAGTTTCCGAAGTAATAAGGGGTTTACACCAAGAGCTGATCCAAGAGAATCGCAAACCTCCTCTGTGGCAGGGCTACTCAGAAGTCTGCCAGAGAAAGATCTTTCATGAGTCCAGGACACTATCTAATAACCAATCAATGGCTATTCAAAAGTAAGTAAATGCAATAATTAATCAATTGCTGATTGCTGATACTACCTATAAATCTCTAAAATCACATTATTATTTCACACACCTGAGTTTATCCATTTTACAGAATGAATCCTCAATCAAAGCAAACAGAAGCTTCACTCCAGTGTCTCCAGGATCATTTCCCCTGAGGTCCAATTCTCGGAGTTGTGAGCACTTTGAACTCAGGGCCAAGGCTACATACCCTCCTTCTGTTACTCTACAGTTTGATAGTCTGAAAAATTGTGATTTGGTTTAATAACAGAACAGTAGAGTTACATGAGACAGACAAACTCACTGGTTAATCAGTAGTTAAAGCTACAATTAAAACATTTGGTAATTAAATGTATTTTTGTTGTTGGTCTAGACACTTTTTAAATATTCCTCATAATAAAATCAGCTCTTGCAAATGTAAGATAATGTAGCATTTAATTGAAAAAAGACGTACACGTTTAAAGAAAGCAGGCTAAGCTAGAAATTCCTTCCTCCCATAGCAACTTTAAAGAACCAGTTTCAGTCAAATGTTAGAACATAGTGGTTTGATAACCTTACCCAAGTTTATCTAATTTACGTACATGATTGATTCTCCAGGCCAATACATAGCAGCTTTACTCCTGAATCCAGGAGCATATTTTGTCCTAGGTCCAGCTCTTTAAGATAGGAGTTCATTTTAAGCACTGTAGCTAGAGTCACACAGCTGTTGTGTGTGAGGTTGCATTCCCTGGGCCTGGGTAAATTATCACAATTTGGGAAAACATAAACTCATGGTCAAATGTTTCCATTAGAATGCTGATTGTATTTTCCCCATTGTAAATATCCATATTCTTCATTGACAATAAAGGAGAAGCTTAACCTCAGTGTTTCAAGTTTGCAGATTGAATTCTCCAGTCCAGCAGAGAGCAGTCCCAACCCCAAATCCTGCAGATTATTGTCACTCAGATCCAGTTATCTCCAACATGTGGTGGATGAGTGCAAAGCTCCAGCTAATGAAGTACAGATTTTGTCTGTGAAGTTACATCCATTGAGCCTGAGGGGTAAAATAAATAAATTTATTTATGAACTTTTACAGCACTATCCTGTCAATATAATTTGGGGGCTACTTGGTTTATTTAGCAACTACATACAGGGCCTTTTTAGCACATTTAGCTGCAGGCAGTAGCCTGAGAAGTTCTTCTTAAAGTTTTCACTTTCTGTGTTAATAAGTTTTGTAGGAGAAATTGATTGGACTCCAGAGAGAGGCCCAGCAGGAAGATGACAAAAAGGTCTAGGTGTCCATTCTCACTTGCCAGCGCTTTGTCTATTGCACTCTTGTGTAACAGAGTAATATCTCTGAATTGCATTCTTGTGATGAAGGAATTCTCTTTTGAGCATAGGTTAACACTGCTGTTCATGAACTTTAAAAACACATATAGAGCTGCCAGAAACTCCTGAATGCTCAGATGCACAAAGCAATACACCTTTCCCAGGTACATCCCAAACTCCTCTCTGAAGATCTGTGTGAACACTCCTGAGTACACTGATGCATCTGTGATCTCAATGCCACACTCTCTGAGGTCTTCCTCATAGAAGATTATGTTTCCTCTTTCCAGTTGTTGAAACGCCAACTTTCCAAGCAGGAGAATGCTCTTCTTGTTAAACCGAGGATCCACATTCTGATTTCTATAGTACTTCTGATTCTTCTGCTGGGTTTGAAAAATCAGAAAGTACATGTATATTTGGGTGAGTGTCTTTGGCAGCTCCCAGCTGCCTGCTTCAAAGTGCATGTTCTCAAAAACAGTGACCAAAATCCAGCAGAAGACAGGAATGTGGCACATGATGTAGAGGCTTCTTGATGACTTAATGTGTGTTATAATTGTGCTGGCATGGTCCTCATTGGCAATCTTTCTCCTGAAGTATTCCTGCTTTTGAGAGTAATTAAATCCTCGAATCTCTGTCAATCAACGCACTGAGGCGGGATCAAATTGGCCGCTCCTGGCTGAGAAGTTATCCAGATAAGAGCAGAAGGAAGCAGATTTCCTTTGATAAGATTTGTCAGCAGAGCATCAATTGTACTAGATGCTGTCACATCAAATAAGCTCTCATTGTTCTGGAAGTCTAGAGGAAGTCGACATTCATCCAAGCCAAATCATCTTGTGTTTGTTAGTGTTTGAAAATGAAAGTTCTTACATCTCTGTGAAGAAATTATGAAGGATGTCCGTCCAACTGAGATGTTTTCCCTTCATTAAATTCAGCTCTCGAAATGGCAGTGGAAATATCAAGTGCACGTCTTGGTTTGCCCTCCCCTCGGCCCAGTCCAGAATGAATTTCTGCACAGACTGTTTTCCCAATGCCAGCAACACCCATGGTCAGCACAGTTCTGATCTCCGTCTGTTCTCCCACCAGGTGCTTAAACATGTCATTGCTCTTAATTGGGATATCTGGACGCCTGCATGCAGTCTCAATCTGTCTTGTCTCGTGTTCAAGATTGACCTCTCCAGTTTCCCCCTCTGTGATATAGAGCTCTGTGTAGATCTTATTGAGGAGTGTTGGATTCCCTTGCTTTGCTATTCCTTCAAATACACACTGAAATCTCGTTCTCATATTCAACTTGTGGCCATGCTGACATGCCGCCATCAGTTCGTCTGTTTTAGAGAGATCAAAATTGAGATGCAAATTGGTTTTTCATATACTGATAATAAAATGTAATCATTTAGAATGACTTATTAAGAACTATCAATTAACTTGATGCACAAGTTATGAAATAAGACCAAAAAGGTGGGTGAGATTAAAGGTTATGCAGTGGCTATATTATATCAGAGAAGTCCTACATTTCTCTAGTGAATCTGCAAGGTCGTTCTCGTTCATGTCCCTCAGAAAATGCAGAGTGAGCTTCAGGGCCCCGTCTCTTGCACTGCTCATTTCTTTCCGTTGAGCTGCCATTGTGAGCTGGAATATCATTATTCAGAGTCTTCCATACCCTGCTCAGCTCAGTCTTCACAAAGGTGATGATTTTGTCCTCAAGTGCCTTTATATTATTGAAGCAATATACAATCTTTATTATTCATGGATTACACTTTTTAGGGACTAAAATTAACATTCACTCATGTTTGATTTTTCTTTGAAAACAACAACATACCTGGAAAATGTTCAACCAATCTTTCTGGCATTTTCCTGTGTCCAATTGATCCTGTTTATAGCTATGGAGAAATCTGATACATTAAAAGATTCTTACCAACCAAATTACAAAGCATGTTAATTTATTTTGCAATGGTTGTAGCATGGTATTTCAAATAGGACTACAAACTTCTCAAACCTACATACTTTTGTGTTTAACACTTGATGGCCTTTATGTAACCAAGCCACCTCTTATTCACTGCTTTTCTACTAATTTTATGTAATTAAGTGATGGAACATCATGGCATTTTCACTGCACATTGGCATACCTTTGTTCACTGTGGCCCTCCTTCTTAAAGTTATATGGCAAATGTCATGACTGTTCACTCACTAAAGTTTCACAGCTGGATGTAGGGGAATCTAATTTCCTCAGAGTTAGACTTAAAAAAAAAAAAAAAAAGGCAGACAAATGCAAAATAAATAAAAATTGCTGCTTTATCTTGGTAAGTTTTTTTTTTTTCCACAAAAAGGAAAACAATTGTGGTAGTGGTAGGATAGAGAAAGGAAAATACCGCTCAATGCCAGCACAATTGTCTAAGGAATTCATCCTACGGGATACATAACCTTGACTAGAAAAGCAGAAAGAACATAATACCTCAGTGTTTTGTCTACAGTGATATACCTTTATGAGAAAACATGTCCATTTTTAAAATAGTTAAATAATCTTAACATGATACTTTCAACTGGTCATAACATCTTCACATGTGTATTAATTAATTATTAATTTGCTGAAGCGATATTAAATATGTAATGGCTCAAATAAGCCATTAAACAAATAGGTAAACCCGTACACCGTGTTTATGCAGAAGCAGGAAAATCTTTCCCGACACGATCGCTCGAGGAAACTGATAACTTTTTTTTGTAAAAGGAGGATGAAGACTATGGTTGTGTTTTTAATACCTGGCAATACAAAATCTCACAGACAACAAACCTTTTGCCTTCTGTGAACTTGTACACAGCTGAAATTGGGGGGAAATATTTCTCAAAAAATATCCTCTCTTTTCAACAATCAATAGGAAGATTGATTGTTGATCCTCTGTATGTGTAATATATGCATAAAGAGGACAATTGAGTGACACCTCAGCACAATCTATAAAAACATAAATCGTATTTAATCTCATAATCTCAAGATTATTCACTTTATTCCATTACCTATTACATCACCAGTATATGCAGAAGTAATTGTGCTTCTACTAGAATGCGGTCAGGTACGTTCCAGTGTGTTAGTAACACAGATTAACATGTTTCTGAGCACATTACAATCTATTACTTCTCATGTTATCGCCAAAGAATAAAACAAACTACATCGCTTTGCATATCTTGCTGATTAATGTACTATCATTTATAATAATAATTTAAATCAAATGAAAATCTCTCATTTTTCATAAAATCACAAACTTTGTCCTATAGCAGCCCAAAAAGCACCTTGTACTTTATCTTACAAGCGATTCAACAGACCACTTCTCTTAACCAGTCACTGAATATACTTGCCCTTTTGACAAACTCATACCATGTACTACGTCACTTGTAGTCACAATCTCTCTCTATCTTCCTAGATGAAGAAATCTGGTCAATCCAGTTATCACTTTTCCAGCTCACATTTGAGTTCTGTTGACACCTATGCATATAGAAAGTAACACAGTAGTTCAAGCAGCTTTGTCAGTCATTTCTCTTTTTAATCATACTGAGGTCTTGTTTATTTTGATTGGTGCAGTAAGTTTAGGAAGATTTCTGAGCATTGTCAATCTGTTATTTACAGAATTGTTGATTGTATAAAATAAACATACAATGACTCAAATTTTACTCTCAAACAACTGGAGAAACTACTTACTTCCACTACCAACCTTTAACTAAATCATTCTCATAAAAAGCTCTTTTTCTTTCAAAATAATGATATATTGCATCAAAATCAAATGTGGCACAATTATTGACACCCTCAAAAAATATTTAAAATAAATGAATACAAATGGTCACCCTTGAAACTTGTAAACATGTATATATCCCTTTGTCATTCATCACCATAGGGAAAACCAAAGAGCATTCAGCAGAGAGATGGTTGTTGACCCACACAAGTCAGATATTTAACCCCACCTCCATGTTTAAGCTCAAAATATCCCTCATTGCATCAGTTATTCATTTTAGCTAATTTCCATAAAGGGTGCCAATAATTCTGGAGTTGACCGTATGAGCTAAAGGACCACTGAGCAGTACTTGCTCTTTTCTAAAGAGTAGAGGAGAGAGGTGGAATCCTGAGCACTCCTGGAGCAACTCGGGGTTACAAACTCTGCTCAGTAGCTCAACAGGAGATGGTACAAATGCTCCACCTATTGATGACAGTTGATTAATCAAGAGTGTGACTTCTCAGATGTGTGGCTTTGTGGACTGGTCAACACAAAAACTAAATTCAGCTCAAACGATTATCAAGCAATCCACAATAGAGACCCAAAATACTCACAAAGTGTTTTATTTCTTATTCTACACAGTGAAACATTACAATATGGAATCAAACACTTGAAAAATTATTCAAGCTGTAAAAAAGAAGATAAGATGTAGCGGGGCGGGGGGCATAACAGTAAGAGGTGTTTATGTTCAGCGATGACTGAAAAAGCCCTGAGGGTGGTTGTACTTGAAAGGCTTCAGACGATTAGGGCCCCTGCAAGTCAAGAAACACTGTAGTCAGTGGGTGCGAGTGTGTGAAATTTGAAAAGTAAAAATGTGTGCTGTTAATTATTTGGGTACAAAATCTCAATCAACGATGAACACATCACTGAAATTGAATGTTCATTGCATGCCTGTGTACCCCGTATTTTTACCTGGCAGAGCGTAAGCACATCTTCTCCCTTGGGAATTCTCTCGGGCCCTCTGAACCATCGCACACTTGGCTTTCGGTCTCCAGATACACATCCAGACACAGACATAGACGCTGGATCTGGTTGGTCAGGAGCTGCAGGCCTGGGCGGGGCCCCTGGAGTTCAGACCTGAACACGTTCACCTCGCTCTCGATCGCCTGTACAAATAAGAACCCATCAGAAAGGCTGCACACAATGGATGTATCTCTATTGTTGCAGCTGCAGGACTGTTATCCAAAACTTGTCAGATGTTGGTGTTGATACTGTTCTTACCCGCAGGTTGTCATCTGTGCGGCCACTGCGCTCTCCTTTCCAGAGCAGTGAAAGAGAGAAGAGAGGAGTGATTTCTGGATAGCGAGGGTTCAACACCACCGCAGTCTGCAGACGAGCTAAAAGCCACAAAAAAAAAGAGAGTCACAAAGAAAGACAGACCACAGGAGATCTTTTGTAAGCTTATGGGAACACAATGTTTACCTAGAGGTTTAAATCCCATGCTTTGTTCACCTTTTAATTTTGTTTAAATCCCGGTGAAAAGTGTCTATCATTATTCCTACTCACCTGTTCCCCTCTCAACTATTGCCATGAAGAACAGGTCAGTCTCCCGCACCAAGCCAGCCTTTACCACATGCTGCACAAAGCCCAGCTCCTAAACACAACACACACAATTTCACGGCCACGGTCTATAGGTATTTTTACCTTGGATTTAATTAAACATATAACTCTGCATGCCTCCTGTGTTAGAACATCATTACAATGAATTAAATCTCATATCTAAAGGATAAAGAACCAACTCAATACAAAACGTTGGCTCTCACTGACACCCGTTCAACAGAAAAAACAGGTACTACTTCAGCCAGAGCCATAGTTCAGTCATAACACCTAACTCAGAAAACAATTTTGACTGTACTGTAAAACAATGTGAAAAGTCATTGTAAACAGATGTACCAGGAACTCCTGGTGGCTCATCATAGTCCAGCGAGCCAGGCGAGAGACCACTTTAGCTGGGAAGAGATGCTGGCACTCGGTGGAGACTGGAATTATGTTGTGCTCTACAACAAAGGACACAACCATCAAGAAAACATACCGTTTTATAACATGTCCTTTATACACGGCGTTAAAGGAATACTCTAGAGACTTTCAACCTAATCTCGATCTACCACATTTGCAGCGTATGTGGGATTACCGCAAGCAATAATTGCCATTTCCCTGCACTGAGAAAAAAAACGAAAAACCTGTTTATGCAAGTCCAAGGGCAGTCAGTAAACGTTTATGCAAAACACACATTTTTTGTAAAACGCTTTCATACATTTTTCAGTTGATGTTATTCGTAAATTAAGCTCTAGATCTATATAATTCATCCTTTCAGAGATGGACTACTTTTTGAGAAGGGAGAATTTGTATACGCAGTCAACATAGCTCAAAGTAAATCTCAGGTACGGCCTCAGATTGTGAAAGGATACCACAAAAACCTTAGGGAAAGTGTAAGTAATCAGAATGACTTTTTACTGTATTGTTTAAATGTTGGAAGTTTGAATAAAACTGCACAAGAACAGCTTTCTCTTATGTCTGTCTCATCCTAAGGCCCTTATTGTTAGAGTGTAACGGTTGTAGTCTTGAATTTGCATTATATAGTCACTAGGTATGGGCATTTCAGGCAAAATTACTATTCAAATTTTTCAAGGCATTATTCAAATAATATTCAAATATTCGACCTGCCGCCCACACACACAAAAAATGCCATGTATGGCACAAAACATCAAGCCTTCTACACTGAGTGACACTCGCTACAGTCAGCCTGCGCCATCACATTTAACTAGCTAAGTTAACTATCCACCACGCAGTTAGTTGACTGCATGAGCGACAAAATCGCTTCACACCGACTAAGCCACTGTTTTCCTATGGAGAGAGAGAAAGCGGTCCCGCTTTGGATTTTACGCCTTGCAGCTGTAATTAAAGTTTAATCAAACTCTGATTTGATCTTGTTTGCCGCTTACCTTTCAAAGCTCAACAACTGAGACAAACCTTTGCATGAGATGTGGCAAGAAGCGTCTCATTTTGTATTGACATGGAGGAAAAATTGTCTTCATTTTGCAGCACAGAAACTTTTACACATTTGCCGTGACACTGGGCTGTAAATACTGCACGGCGACGTGTTAGCACCGACACATAGCCATGACACGTTGATGTGGTAGAGGCTGGTGTATTCCTTTAATAACTGAACATAATTCTTATATTAAGCAAGTTGAAGGCAATAAAGAGTGTGTACCTAGTGAGCTGAACTGTTTGTGTAAAGCCAGGCGAGACTGCAGTCGTCCTCTCAGCAGCTTCATGGTGCTCTCCATATGACTGGCACTGAGAGAGCTGTGTGGCCCTTCCACCTGCACCAGTCACCAAAACCATCATCATTACACTTTTTCTATTGACAGCAACTCACCCTGAATCCAAAATCATTCTCATAATTTAGTATGCATTTAAAGTTCATGATAATGTAACACAACACAAATGTTCAGAGACAGTTATCACACCGTTTTAAAAAGAAAACTGCAATAACTATATCCAGCAACACGCTCATACCTGCGGTGTGTTACTGGAGAACTGCAATCCTCCAAGACACTGCACCCAGATGTATGGATGTCCAATTTCAGTCACATAATCCGCAAACGTTGTGATGCTATATAACAAGCAAGTCAGACAATCATTAGCTGCACATTTTACTTACCAAACTGAGGCCCTGCAATGAGTGGTGTAGTTCACCTAATCAATATGTAACTCACACAGCACTGGTCTTATTGAGAAGGTTGCCTTACCCCACTTTGTCAAACTGGTAGCGGTTGGTAGGGTTGGGGGTTTCTTGGCCGTCATCAGAGGCGTACAGGCAGTTCAACAGAGATTCTGGGTTCAGCAGCTCCCTACAGAACAGAAAAAGGCATTGCTTAGGAAAACTGAAATAGTCCAAAACCTAACTGAGCAACAGTTGTTTTCTTGCATTTGGCAGTGGCTGGTTCTTTACCCTGTCCCAGAATGCATTTTATTTATTTATTTTTGCTATTTTATGGCATGGAGAACATGATTCTGTAACTCACCCTGCGCTGACGGCTCCTGAGAGGTCTGCAGAGGCCGAAACTTTAGCCTTCACAGTGAGAATGTTGAGGTTCATCAGGTAATAAAAAAACAGATGCAACACGCTGCCATCTACAGCCGAGAAGGGAAGAGAGAGATTATGGTCATGCAGATTAGTGCATGTCAAAATGAGTGATGCAGAGTTGCTCATATGATTGGCATCTGTTCTGTACACCCAGGCACACACACACACACCTTTACACTTGAGGTTGATGCACAGTGAGAGAGGATGGCGTTTCAGCATCTCTTTACGCTTGTCATCCAGCTGGACGCCGACTGTAGCTCGGCGTCGTTTCTGAACAAAAACAGACGAGGAGTGACGGGAGTTTGAGAGGATTTACTCCAAATATAGCTTTAATATCCTATTCCTTTGCAATAATAAAAAGAAATAACAGCGGTGACAGAGGGCAGAATGCTCGTGAATAGGGGAAAAGAGACTGACTTACAGTGTTCTGTTGTTCCTCCTCTGCATCAGAATCACTCTCATCATCTGAAGGAAAGAACAGACACAAAATATTTACTTGAAGCACCCCATAACATGTAATTATAAATTATAAATGAATAACAAATTGTTTACTAATGCAATGAAACGACTAAAAATGGCCCAGGAACAGCTCTACAACTTTACCCACATAAATATATCAAGGGTATATGAATATGCAAGATATGCAAAAAAAAATTGCAAAGATTTGCATATCAGGTCGTGATGGGCTCACCGGCTTAAACCCATCTTGTGACATCACAAACTGAGCTCATGCGTAAGGCTCCTTGAATCAGTTTTTAAAATATAAAATATAAATTTAGTGCCGTGTTAACAAATTTGACCCAAATACCAATCTATATCATCGGAATCCACCATCCTAGAGGGGCAAACCATTTAAAAACATTGTAGAGTGCATGGCTACTTCAGTCAGACTCACACAAAGCATATACACACACTCACAAACATACCCTTATACACACGCGCTGACTCTCAGACTTGCACATAAGCCCATTTTTTACCTTGTGAATCCTCAGGTGGTCTGGAAAGGGCCTTGGCTTCATCCACATCTCCACTGATAGACACAGACAGATTCTTGTCTGAAACACAAACACGCATATCCTCGATTATGTGTTGACACAAGCAATATTTATCAGCTCAGCTGCAAGTTTCACACCATTCTTTGGCCGTGTGGTGAGACGCCACAGACACAAACGGCAGCAAGTCCATGAAGTAGTGTGTTGTTTGAAAGAGAAGCAAGAGAGAAGTATCTGCATTACCACACGCTTGTCCATAAGCACTGGCCTGCACAAGCAGCACGTACAGAGGCGGAGGAAGGTGACGCGCGACCTCAGTCTGTTTCTGCACACGCTCGAACGGCATGGACAAGTACTCCTGCACGGGGAGAGACGCCTGAGAGAGACAGACAGAGAGATTGGTCAAAATGCTTTCTCTCCACAGCTCAAATACAGCACTCGTGTTGGTTAGTGCTAATAGATAACACAAAATGGTCAATTAATAAAGTCAGGCTACTACTTTTAATCAATAACTGCCGTTTAAATTCAAGATCATCATGAGTCCAAACGTTTGACTTGTCAGAGTTCCTCTATTTCTTAACTGTTGGATATGTTTTAGTTACTGCTCCACAAGTTTATAGGCTTTTTCGTCAGGAGAATCGAAGGGCTTTTTTAAAACCTAAAACTAATCACGGTTGACAAAGTATTGAAAGTATTGAAATCGCGTCATGGTCTCTAAACAAAACAAATTAACCATCCAAGGACACAGTATTACCTGCATGATGGCGTGCAGGCCTGGTTGAAGACTGCTGAGGTACTCTTTCTTCAACTCAATTCCTTTCAGGATCTTTTCCTTGGTACACAGTGAGCTCTTATACTGCTCAGCCAACCTTAAGTACAATTGACAACAACCAAATCCTAATCAGTAAAAACAAAACCCCTTACATGGTAAAGAGTGGGACACCCATGCATACATAAGTGCAACATATGCACACCGTAGAGTTGCATGATAATGGCTAAAATCATAATTATTTAGCTCAATACTGAAAAATCTAAATGATCTATTTTTTATTGCTCTTTATCATTGTACATAAACAAGTGTGTGTGTATGTGTACATGAGTGTTGTTTCTGTGCTTTCGTCACCTCTTCCTCTGCTCCAGTTCCCAGTCGAGCCGAGCGAGCGTAAGCTGGTGAGGATCGTCTTTAGTGAGATGAGGCCGGGAGATTTCAGCTGGAGCGTCCTTAAAGAACTCATCCACACTGACCAAATCAATCTCTTCATGCTGGGATCTGTGCGGAGCATTAACAGCGCAAAACGTTTGATTTCTAAGCATCACTTGGCACAATACCATACATAAAAATGCTCAGGTTTTGTAAAGGGAATGTCCTAATAAAGGTCTCCTCGCTTACTTGAACTCGAGACATTTGCCGATTTCTTTTTGAAGGTGCATGACTTCATAGAGAAGATTCTGAAGCTGTAGGTGCAACACGTCCACTTTCTGCTTTGCCTGCAAAAATCAGAACTCCATGTAAGTGCACTCAGAAGATGAGGGAAAAAGAAAAGAAACACAGCGTGTGCATTTTGGGTACCTCATGTGTCTGATCGCGTGCTTTCTTTAGCCTCATGTGTGACAGGCGATTCAGCTTCTTCAGGGTGATGAAGTGAACACAACCTTGCCTGCGTTTTGCCTCAATCTCTACACTCTGGACACAAACACACAAATAGCAGTAGGCATGAGTAACACTCTGCTTTAACTTAAGGTAGCTAGTTTGAATGAATGGGTGGATGGATGGATGGATGGATGAAATAATATAATATAATAATAATAATAATAAAAATCTCACCCCTTCTTTAGCTCCACTGGATTTCAGCTCTTGGATTTCACCCATCAGTTTAGCCAGAGCCTCACAGGTGCCTTTATACAGGGCGTAATCCTGTTCAGGGTCTCTACCCTCCAATTCCCCTTCTTCGTTGTATACACGCACATCCTAATGAAGACACGCAATCAGACGTGCATAGAGCGTGCATCACCTCATATCCAACATGATCTAACAAATCTACACTACTCTGATGCAGACAAGCAATCTAGTGTATTTACTCCCTGCCCTTACCCAAGTGTACGTACAATGAGGTGTGCGAGATTGGTTTACAGATGAAAGAAATTACAAGGGAAAGTGTTTTGCTGAACCTGATTCCTCACTGACAACAGCTTCCTCCGGCCAACAAGGGGAAGCGCAGCAGCCTACCGATACAGTTCACATGAGCCTGGCACCATAGCATCTCCTCACACTTAGCAGACTTTCTGTGAGATAGCTGTCTGTGATGTGGGTCATTACTCTGAATGTCTTTAAAGCTTTTCAGGTCACCCAGGTCATTCTGAATGTACTGTAGTAGTAAGACTGTAGTAATAAGTTTAGGCGACTGCGCTTGTGTTGTAATCTCGAAGACATTTCGACACTCATCCGAGGGGGCTTTATAACCACTGACGAAGCGGCGTGCCTCAGAGCCATGAATCAATTCAATTCAATTCAATTTTATTTGTATAGCGCTTTTAACAACGGACATTGTCACAAAGCAGCTTTACAGAAATCCAGATGTAGATCTAGAGCCCTAATGAGCAAGAACCAGAGGCGACAGTGGCAAGGAAAAACTCCCCGAGACGACATGAGGAAGAAACCTTGAGAGGTACCAGACCTTGAGAGGTACCCATCCTCTTCTGGGCGACACCCGATAGTGAGATTATAAGTCACTACAGCGAGTGAATCATCTTTAAGACGCAAACGCAAAAATCCAGTAACATGGATTTGCTACCAGGTGTGTTCCAGTAGGGCCCCTGAGTGAAGGGGCCTCTCAAAGGGCTAAAGGTTTGCATTTTGAAGAGATGGAAGAAAAGGGGGCTTAAAGAGACCGAGAACCTAATGAGACGTCCCTGCGTACTACTGCAATACATTCTGAATGGTTATTTGGGGATTTGTTTCGAAACTGTGGGTGGAAAGCCTGTCTAAAACTGAATGTTTAAGGGTGGAAGAGGGTTGAGAATGAACCTGGTCTCCTTCTCCTCGACCCCGTTTAGTCTCAGGAGTGCCGCCATCACTCCGGATCACTTTGGTCTTGCGCTTTTTCAGAGCGTCAGAAGACATGGCTGACATTTGTGAAGTCTAGTCTCTAATAACAGGTGTACAACCCAATTACTCCTAAAACTCCTAATCAGACAAAACATTATAAAAACCTGTTTTTGCTTTGTCATTGTGGAGTATTGTGTGTATATTGATGAGAATTTTTTTTTGTTGAATCCATTTTACGATGAGTCTGAAGCATACCAAAATGTGGAAAACTTGAAAGGGTCTGAAAACTTTCCGTATGCACTGTATATGCCTGTACTCCTCATGTCTACTAGATGACCATCTGCCTTGGACCCAAATCAGTAACAGGGCTGTGTCCATATTTTACAGCTAGAGTTCCAGATGTTCCCTAGCTTGTGTCCTAAAAGTATCAGGCACTTGAGGTTAGAAAGGCCAAACTGGCCAAGTCAAGTCAATTTTTATTGTTATCCCATCCATATGCATGTGATGCATTGCCCACAGTGAAAGTATGACGGATCAGTATAGTCAGCAATCAGCTATAAGTGTCTCACTCACCCACGGCTGCTGCTGGAGGCTGTAGGTACGGCGCCGGTCGTCAGGCTCCTCCTCCTCATGCTTGACCTGCTGGAACTCCTGCCTCAGCCACTGTATCCGGTCGTGGTTGCTAGGTGCCAGTCTGTTGCTATGGGAAAGAAGAGGGCGAAAGAAGAAAAAAATGGTCATACATCCTCATTTGTGCATGCGCTAATGTCATCGGCGCCTCAGATTTTAACCTGAGAGGAGTAACGAGGCAGGCAGGGCAATCAATAAGGGGAGTAGATTGCAGAGACAATTAAGGAGATTATCTACTTAATGTTTTTCCTCTTTCACTCTGGTGTATTAGACCAACACTGAACAGACTCGCTAACCATCTGATTATTATTTTTTATTGCTAATAGAATACGCATTCATGTTACATGAAAGAAAAAAAAAGAAGTATTGGGCTTTCCATCCACCTTTATGCAAATTTTGAATGTGTGCCTAAGAAAACCTGAATGGAAAAGCCAAGTTTATACACTTTGCTGAGGTATAAAAGTCATTAAAGAGAAGATGCAGGTGAAGGAAAGTATGTGTTTTTGTCTACTACCATACTAAATAGTATGTCAAAACAGCAGACTTTTTAGAAATGCTTTAAAATTTGCGAAACATTATGTACATATAATATGTATACTAATCTATATAACACATTGGTTCAAAAATACAGTGCTGCGCTCATTATCATAGTTCTTCTGTTTAATTCAATATGGCCTCCGTTCCTGACAGCATTCCCCAAATCTCCATCCATTAGGCTAAACTGCATGTATGGACACAGTCCATTTCTCTTTCCCATGCATGGCCCGAGTTCCTTGGTTCCTCCTGGGGCAGTGAAGTGGGCAGAATGTCTCGCTGAAGGAGTCCCCAGTGAACCATGGCCAGTGATACATGTGGCCCTTTAGGCTGCCTCTAGCAGGCAGAAGGCCATCTCCCTGCCTGGAGCATTTTAGCAACTCATTTTCATCACTTTCATTAAGGGCTGCGAGAGCGCTTGTCAATAGGAATCAATGCACTTGCCTCTGTTAATCAAGCGCTGCTTTTTTATCAGCACCCACTCACACACGGGCCGTGACGGACAATCCCCCCATTATGATACGACAGCCAGTGAGATAAATACTGCTGATTTATACAGAGAGAGAGAGAAAGAGAGAGAGAGAAAAAAAAAAAAGAGTAAGGGAGACTAGGGAAAGGAAAGGGAAAGGAAAAGGGAAGGGAAAGGAAGACATGGAGAAAAAAAAGGAAAGAAATTCTGATAATCCTTTTAAAAGATGAAAATATCTTATAATAAACAAAGAGTGAGAGATAACTCAGCTTTCCGATGAGACATCAATTGAAGGGATGACGGACAGGCCAGAGGGACAGATGAGAACATTGCCTAGTAGCAGAGGTGCCATCACTGCTGATGGTTTATTTAAATGTCCAAGTCTTCATGCCTAAATGTGCCCATAATTGTAGATTGCAGTGAGAAGCATCCCGCTGATGATAATGGGTGCTCACACACGCTTGCCAATCAGGCTTCATTAAAACGCAGCTAAATCACTTCACATAAAGAATCAATGGACCTGAATGAGAGCGGCTGAGACATCATGGTGGAACATCCCAGTTCTGTTGTTCTATGCGGCCATTAAAATCAATTGTATTATCCATAGCCCATTTAATTCCCCATTCCTATATACACATGTAGTGGTGAAAGAGCTCAAAGGCCGTTATGTTCATTTGTGAGGCAGTAGAACTGAGGCTCTATAATTGAAATGGGTCATTGGTTTCTATGGTGTGGGCTTTTGTTTCTAACCTCTGGCCCAGGCCATTGTAGATGAATCAATGTCTGTATGACTTCCTCCTTTTAATTGACTTTTTTTTTCAAGCACTAATGCTTAACACAGCAACTGAAATAACCTTCTTAATTCTTCAATTTACTCTTTTCACTAAACCTGAACGAAACAAACCAGCTGTCATTCCACACTGAGCAATATTCATCTTTCTTCATTTGTGTTAAACATGATTCAAAAACTGTACATAAGCTTAAATCCTTTAGGTCTGAAACACATCTGGGCCATTTCATACCTACTGAGTGTAAGAACACTTGAGCCCCTTTCACATATGCACTTTTATGTGGGAATTTAACAGGAATTAATCAGGAAGGTGTTAAAATCCAGGGTTCGGAGATGAGACCTGGTACAACTTAACCATTAGCACAGTGAAGAGACAACAGGAAAGGAAAAAGCCTTAAGTCAATGAAAAAGAATAACAGGAGAAATATCTGGAAATTAGAGCGTTTCAGAAATGAGATGCAAGTGTGATTGACGTAAAGCCCAAACATTACTGCTAAAGAAATGCCGATAATATCCAATTATAAAAATAGGCTTTGGTTCCTAAACTGAATTTGACAGGATTTTTAATATACCAGGTGTCAACTTATCCACACACATACACACAAAGGACATATGTCATTTAGATCCTCTGACATTTAGAGCCATTTTAACCAGTAATAGAAAAGCGTGCTTTACTGTGAACATCAAGCCTCTTACAATACAAAAAAGAAAAGGTCTTAAAGCTCAGACCAAGGCGCTGGACACAAGAGGGAAAAGTCTCTGTTTGCTAATGGATGCTTTTGCAGTGAAATTGCATTGAGTACTGACAGATTGGGTTGAGGGGCTCGCTGGCGTCTTGGTAGATTCCTTCATTTGTGCCTATTTGCAGACCTGCGTCAGCTGCGTCTTTCCTAAAAAGCAACAAATTCCTGTGAAAAATAAGCAACAAATCACTCGGTCATTACCACGCATCTGTGAGTGGAGGAATAAATTTGGCCATTAGCTCTTGTAAAAACGTGCGATTACACATTTCTGTCGGGTGGCATCGTGCCTGGTGTCCACACTCACAGTGAGAGAGAAAGAAAAAAAATGTTAACAAGGTTCGAGCGGCGCAGAGAAAATGAACAACAAACAAGGCCTGGGAAGCGCATGTGAAGACGGAACGAGTGAGAGAGTGGAAGGATTCAGAGGCTAACAGGCTCAGCTTTTGTTCATGTCAACCTGGTTTTGCAACAGGAGCCTTGATGCCGTTAGAAGCTAGTGACATTGATGTGAGACCGGTGCTGGCTACATCAAAGAGCCGTTTGATTGGATTAGAGCTGAAAGTTCTCCAGGAAAGGTTGGGCTAGACTCATCTGACACTCTCCCATCACTCCACTGGCGTGTCAGTCTAGGCCGTGCTTTATGAATCCTCCTGTCCATCCATTAGCAGAAAGATATGGAGGAGTCAGCAAGGTGCCATTAGCTTAATCCTCCTGCCTCGCAACAGCCGTCTTTTCTCAACCCCCTGGCTCCAAAACAAACAGCAGAGAGGCGGCCGTTAATGCTTTTCTCTGACCCTGGAAAGGTCAGAGTGACCATAAGCCACTGAAAAAGGGAGTTTACTAACCACCTGAGCTCAGAGGCAAGCACAATGGCTAAGACTATAAACCAGTCAGGGCTTATATCCACACCGGGCCCTCCAGTAGCTCATATCCATTTATTTGAAATGGAGAGCTGTCTTTTACAACCTTCAAGGATACGAGCACCTGTATATGGGGCAACAGGCACAAGGCACTGACAAGATCATCAACTAATTAAAAACTTGAAATTTACATTGAAGACTTGGAGAAATGGAAACCGAACTGGATAAAGGGCTCATCTTCATGGGTGGGGTGGGGGATTAAAGAGGAGAAAACTCAAAAAGCAGTTCAAAGAACTCGCAAGATATCTGATCCACTGGAGGGAACTCATTTTCAACCCCAATTCACCCCACCACTGTAGGCCTAGGTTCAAAGACGAGGAGGAAGAATCGCCATAAAATCCTCAGTTCTGCGGTACTGAGAAATTAGCTCCAATGATCGGAGGAGGAAAACAATGCCAAGAGGCAGCAGTAGCTGCACCAGCCTTGCCACATCCACAGCCCTTATTCATCCCTCATGCATAAAGAAGACGGATCCTCCCATCCGGCTGGCCGATGCTGTAAATACCTCAACATCACGACACGTGATCGGTCTCCTGGATCACACAGTATCAGGTGTCGCTGGGCTTATAAATACCTCAGGGCGTGCGTGCGTCAATGTCAGCCAGCGGCCCGGCTAAACAAGAGCTCACAAAAGCTGGCAGCAATTTGTATCAATACAGCGCTAGCAATTAGAACACCCCCCCGGTCCGGACCGGAGTGCAGGAGGAGAAATATGAGTGAGGACTGATGATGGAGAGAGACAGCTCTGCCTCGGCTTCTTGTTTATGCATCGGATAAAAGGTCAGACCGCGTGAAAGCTGATGCCAAAATAGAGGACAAAGGACTTTTCCCACGTAGGAAACCTCACTGGGTTTTATTCCGTCTTCTGACGTTTAAATGCAGCCTGGGTACTACAACGGCCTGACAGTAAAGCAATTAAAGGCGGAGGGTGATAAAACATCCATATGCCACAGCATTTAATGAGCCAACAGGTTCATTCTCCCGGCACAATGAGAATAACTCAATATCTGTCTTGTGCTCACTGACTGAAAGGTCAGTTTACAATTGTTCGTACCCCTCCCCTTTTCCATTCATTCTCTCTTTATTTCTGTCTGCCTCCCACTATCCTTTTCCTTCCTTCTCTACCTCCCTCTATTTTTCCATCTCGTCTTGCCGAATAACACTTCTTGTCTGTTTACTTCCTGGGCCCCCGAAAGCAATTTCTCCAGCGACAAAATGTTATTGCGGCAGATTAAATGCTGCGAAATCTTGTGTGACACTCACTTGCTCTCGCACATACTCTAGGAAAGCAGATGTGGCAGCACACTGATAATGTCGCATTGAGAAGACCCTCATCATCGCTGAAAACAACAGAGGCATGAACTCGCCGAATACGAGCGATGAAAAGAGACTCTTATTATAGACTCAGCACACAGGGGTTGCAGATGGAAGATTTTCCCAGAATTGAGCTTAAGAAATTGAAAATTCCAAGCTTTTTTACACATCCATCTTCAGATCGGTGTATGTCATTCCACAGGCTCTAAAAAGCTGGCACATGCTTTAGCTCTCTGATGTGGACTTGATTAGACAGGTGTTGGGCGTTTTTCTTATGAAGGTTACTTTCACGGTAAGTGAATATAGCTGTGACCCATCCCGGCCTTCCAGAGCGTTAAACAGAGGACTGCTGTTGTGAAATCCCAGGATGCCCATCAGTACAGCTATTTTAGATATGAAATGGTTTGTTCCCATTCTCTACACATGGCAATGGACAATAGACGAGAAGACACAACGTTGAAGAGGTGGAATGTTGTATTGAAAACAGGTGATGCAGAAAAGATTTCATTCATATCTGTTATAAGAAGTGTACTAGTTGGAACTAGTGTGTGCACTATACAGTACGTGTGTGTGTCTTTGTGTGAGGTGGCTCGTCCTTTGAGGATCTTTTTCTGTACCAAGAACAAACAGTTCAAATAATCCAACAAAGACAAATCAACATCAGTGGCTTCACTGCCCTCTCTTGAGTCTCCAACTCACTGGTGTCGTTTTATTCTTTATTAGATCTACCATCAGATTAAAATTCTACCAACATCTTTGCTTCCTTCTCGTCACGTCCTTTAAAGCTTCATAGGGAAGACGAGGAGAAGGCTTGCCTGGCCTTCAGCCATATTGCATCAACTCAAAAGCTTAAGTCATATTAATTCTACACCCTGCAGACTCTCATTTTCCATCAAAGCCTGTTATATCAGCGGGCTGGCGTCGAGAGTCAGAGGCGCACACACACAAAGCACAGAGATTAAATCAGTATTACTCCTGGTCATTTTCAGAGCCCCAAATAAAAACCAGTTCAAGATAAAAGTTTGCTCTTTTTCTCTCTAATCTTCACAGGAAATCGATGCACATCAGCCGATCTGCTCAAGTTAGGACTCAATCAGACTTGACAGAGATTTGACCACAACGCCCCCTTTCAGTAATACTTTACCTCTTTCAATCTTTAGACTTTTTGGTATCTGTAATTCTGGTGTGGTGTCCCTTTTTATTTCATCTCAGACAGTTCTTCCCCTGTGTCTCTGTCTATCTAGATCCTTATCCTCATCTTTCACTCTGGTTTCTTTTTCCGGCCTCAATTTTTTGCCCTTCTCTCCCTCTCAGGACCGATGGCCGTGCGCCAGAACGACCATAAAGTTTCATTCTCATATTGAATGAGTGACAGCTGCGGCTCAGACAAAAAGGGGGCTGATAAGACCGCTGGCTTACTGCTCCCTGACTTCATCTATGGCCCGTGTGACTGATGCCTTGCTGTGCCTCCGCCAACCCCAGCCAAGTGTCCACTCTCCCATAGACGCTCCCTAATAAGGGATGTTGCGCTCACTAATAAGCCGCCCCGCTGGGGACGAGAGGCATGCTTTTTGTTCCTTTCTTTCTGTTCCATCTTCCGTCGCCATGGCCTCTAGCACCCTATCACAGACCCGTGAGGCATGACAAAAGGAGCAGGGGGCCCGATTAGCAAGACCATGGTCTGCTGAATACCAAGATCGAGGGTGCTTCAGGAATGAGGGAGCGAGCTCTTCTAGCGCGTCTTGACCTGCTCTATTCTCGCAAACACACAGACACAGAATAACAGACACACTCGTACACACGCCTCCTCCCTGCACAGAAGCTCTTGTGGAGAATAAAGAGGAGAGAGGATAATGAAGGCAGAGGAAGCTGAAGCCTCTCTAAACTCTCAAATACAGACAGGCGCGAATGCAAAAGCACACCTCCATCCCTCTGCAGAGCCCCCCCGAGACCACTAACTAACCATCCTGGTTTCTAGATCACACACCAGACCATCAGTCAGCCAAAACTTCCTCACTGTCTCTCGCTTTCTTTAACTTCTAGCTCTCCTTTTCTTATACCACCTCTCTCTCTTTTTATCCTTCTTTCTTTCTGTCTCACTAAAAAGTGTGACTAAATCCCACAGCTGTTTCTATTCCCTGTATGTAAGCGTCCACACGCATCAAGTCAAGAGAGAAAGGGTTCCAGTGGGATCGCACTACAGACATCTTCTGTGTCTTACCAATCATCTTTCGCCGCTACACTTAACACGGTGCTGAAAAGCGTTCAAATGGACAAAGAGGCCAAGAAGCGGAATTAACAGAAGACAATTTGAGTTAACTCCGGCACAGAAAAGAGCCCGACGCTAAAACCATATAAGAAGCAAACACTTGCTTCTCTGATGAAAATGGGTTGAAACTTCCTTTTTTTTTTTTTTTTTTCTTACAAACTGCACAGGCAAGCAAAAACAAGCTGGTACACATAATTCAGCATGCACCTTCATGAATCTGAAAAAAAAAGAAAAAAAAGGAATACAGAAATCCACTGTTTACAATCAGCAAATTGCTCCCATTATTAGAACATTGGAAAGCAAATGAAAACCACCTTTATTAAATCTCAAAATGCTTGAAAATTGTGATACAAAAAGTCCAGATCCATTTGCAGCCATTCCAGTAAACATCAAAATTGAATTAATTATTAAACCTTTGCACTCCGTCTTGCCCCTCCTTTGCTAATGTTGCGTATTTATTGCCTGGGAGATTAAGAGCCTGATCTCTTTCACAAACAGTGCTTGGCTGGCATCCACGAAAATGCCATGGGATATACACTAAAGCAGAGCTGACACATGCTGATGGACCCAAACACAGAGCTTTAGGCAAACTCCATGAATAACTGTTCTAGGCAGCCCAGCGCCATTCTCCAGAATC
Organism: Olivaichthys viedmensis; assembly: GCA_028565825.1. NCBI lineage: Eukaryota > Metazoa > Chordata > Actinopteri > Siluriformes > Diplomystidae > Olivaichthys > Olivaichthys viedmensis. Next base: position 7,890,472 of record JAOUQW010000042.1, on the reverse strand, counting down.
AAATTAAGCTTGCTATGCTCTCTACATTTTATTGTGGAACAATTCAGTTAGACGCCAGCGACAGCATAACGCGCACTGTGGTGGTTCGTAGGAATCCATGGAACGTGGTGGGTGTTAGGATGTTAGAGAGAAATATATGCTTGAACAGTCCACAACACAAGCTAGACAACAACAAAAAAAAGTTGTATGCTACAACACGCACTGAAAACTTTCTCTGAGGCCAAGTTCAGTCAATTACAAGCTCATTATTTACTGCCGAGAGGTGGAGAGCAGGACTGGCCTGACTGACAGTGGCAGCTTCCACAAAGAGAGGGCAGGTCTGAAGCGAAGCTGCATTAATCCTGCCTCATTGATCAGGAGCCACTTGCACTCAGAGTGAGAGAGAGCAAAACAGTAGCAGTGATGTTTAATATATTCAGGCTAGACACAGAGGATTAGCCGGAGGTCACCTCTGCTCTACTGCAGGGCCAAACAGAGGACAGAGACGCGGTGAAAGTGTGAATATTTCCCCTGCCATCCAAAAAGCCATCTCATAATGACTAAAATGTAAGCTGTGGGTGGAATTAGCATATTACTGTGAAAGAAAATCCTGCTATTTGTGTTATTTAGAGGGAAGGTGTGTAAGAGTGTGGGATGAAGTTCGACTATGTGGTTACAGTTGTTTGTTGAAGGTGAAAGGACAGCTGGGGTAGTGATGAAAACAACCTGAAGGGTGGGATCAGCAATTTTTAAGTCAGAACTCCTTTCGTATTATTTGGCGAATATCAGGCAGAGGAGAAACACTGGTTGTTGTGGGGCCCCAGTCTCTTTAAGCTAGAGAGGAATCTACAATCTCCACTTGCCGGTCAATCATATTTTCCACCAATTCAGACATTTAAGATGTTTTAGCCTAGGCAGCGCATGTGCATGTGTTTTGAGGGCATGTATTTGGAGGGAACACTGAATGGAGGGGTATTATTTGCTTGGATTTTGAGTTTTAAAATGGATAACTTTTTTTCTCTCCAGATAACTACCACCAAAATGAGTAGCTATACTTTTATGCCACCATCTTTTTCATCTTTAGTGGGTAGTGGTGGCTCATTGCTTAAGGTTCTGGACTACTGATCAGAAGGTTGTGAATTCAAATCCAAGCACCGCAAAGCTGCCACCGTTGGGCCCTTGAACAAGACCTTTAACCCTCTCTGCCTTCTAACAAACTGGAACATGAATTTCACTTTACTGTACACGTATATGTGACTATAAAGTCTGTCGTACTGTCGTCAACTGTTGACATATTCACCAATGTTAACAACCGAGAAGTGAAAGGTGGACGGAGAGACATTTCCGGAAGATCAGCCAGGCAGCATCAGCGTAAGGTGACGGGTTGAGACAGACTCAAAGGAGCCGGTGGATTTGCGTGTAAGAGCATGCCTGAATGGGCACAAGGAAAAAGTGTGTTCCAAGTCCATGCCAATTAACAGCCTGCTAAACGAGACAGAGGAGCGGGGCTAATGGCTTTAGCAAACCTGGTATGGCATGGCAGAAACGAGTGATGAGGAATGAGTGCAGGCTCAGCACGTCTCCCCCGTCAGCCATGCTGCCATTCAGACTACAGAGAGAGACACTGTAGCCTGTACGGTTCTGCCAAGCCGCATCAAACCACAGTTGATCTCCCCTCAATGTCCCGTCCCTATTGTCCCTATATTAAATAACCTCTGTGTTCACCACATACACTGACACACACACAGGCACACAGTAAGTGATGACAGCAGCAATGCCTCTGGTTGAGAGCAGGCGACATGGTGCTTTAGCCGCATCAGCCTCCAGCTGTTCCGATGGAGCTCATCAAAATTCCACCTGCCTCACACAGATGAGCCTCTAATACCCTGATCCGTGCTGAACACAGCCAGACGAACACACTCGCCCTCAGAGGAACCTGATCCAGGCAGACGCAAAACTAAATGAAAAACCAGAAAGGCTCGCAAAGAAAATAGCCTTCTGAAACAAAGACTGGATTTGTTCTACCGAGGGGAGACGCTGTACAAGAGATGATGTGTGTGCTGGACCTGCTTTTTATCCACACACACACACACACTTACTTGCCACACTCTCATCTCAAGTGGCAATATTTCACCATCGCTGAAAACATGAATGAGCTTTAGATGTAGATTTACGCCTGCCCGACACCCGCCGAGCGGCACCGGGAACCAGATGAAAGGTCATATTTCATCGCCTCCGACACACAATAATCAGGCTCCAGTTAGCAATTATGCTGCACTTAATGCAAATAAATGGGCTCGGGAATCAGCATGTGAATGGAAGGAGGGGGACTGCTGCTAGCACTCGCTTATTACACACTGCTGACCTCACACTCCACAAAAGCCTCTTCAGGCTGAGGGGAGACACCCAATGCCCAGGATGGAGAGGCTCAGATTGGGGTAGAGGTGGGTATCCCAGGCTTCTGCCAACAACCACCACCGCCGCTGTAACATCTGCTACATGATTCAGGTGTGATGGGATGTGAATCTGCTGAGAAGATTATGAGGCCTGGGTATTCACAGACAGGTTTACATTACATACTCGTACAAAGAGCAGATTACGATGAGCAACGATGAGTGGCTACACAGTGATTTGTAAAAATACACACAAAAACACATGGATAAACACCATGTAATGATAACAGCAGAGACTGTGGCTTCAGGTTGCCACCCTTTTGAACACGGGTAACCAGTGAATAGCCTGTTTACATCCTTAGCTCTCTTTATTTCCATCTTTTGGGCTCCTTCCATCTCTCCATTATCGATGTGTTGTGAGCCAAAAAGTGTTAACTTTTGGTGGTTGAAGCCAAAGATGATGCAATAGGACGGCGGATCAAAGATTCAAGGCAGTCAAAAACAGTTTTAGCCCTAATTTCGAAACAGGAGTGCAGTGTAAATACATTAGTGGCAAGACTAGCATAAACAGCTCATTTTCTGTTCTGTAAGCCATCACAGCTAGTAAAGAATTAGAGAGATTTTGAGAAAAAATACTAACATCACATGTATTTGTTCATTAATAACTAGCATAGCCATAACAATTAATAAAAACTAGCAAAACAAACTATTTAGCCACAATAGCTTAATTGTTTGTTTTGCTAGTTGTTATTCATTAACTGTTGGCTAGCATTACAATTGTTCACATAAATTAGCTAAGGTACATTTTCAGATGAAAACATACCACAGTATAACCAGTTATAACCATGTATAGTTGCAGCTGCTTTACCCTAGTTTTCTCTGCCATTTATTTTGAAAATAAAATGTGGGATGCAGCATAGCACGAAGATAGCTCTGGCCACATACTTGGAAATTTTGCCTGTGTAGTGCGTCATCTTTGGTGTACAGGAAATATAAATTTAGTTTACATGCTGCTTACTACATACTGCGTTTAAGCGGGATTTAGTACGAGTAGTATACATACTATGTTATTTCAAAGACAGCAATTGCCTACAGAAAAGCAGGGCAAATGTGTGTGTGTGTGCTGTATCTGCCTTATGTAAAGTGTGACTAATAGAAGAGACAGTAGGGTACGTATGAGAAAACAGATAAGCCTCTGTGTGTGTGTGTTTTAATATGTTCGCGTGCTAACTTTTGCTACCGTTTGCGTGCTTCTGAGTGTGGGACTGTATTTAGAGCGTGTGAATGCGACTATTTGCAATACACAGGGTATATGGGTGTATGTTTGCCTCTACACGCTGTCACCCATTACTGAATTAGGACTCAGATTCCTCTTCTGGGAGCCAGCTAAGGGAAAGGGGAGGGTTCAAGGGTCATGACCTTTAGTAATGGCCACACTTTGGGATGAACAAAAAGCCCTGGCCTCGGGCATCATTTCAATTACATTATCAATGTTGGGTCAAAATCAATGGGTGGGTCAGTGGGCTGGCGTATGGAGACAGATGGGAAAACAAAAGGGGACCTAAAAAGCCTTCACTGCACAGAAAGGGCCTAGCAGAAAAGATCAGCTCGGTTTATGACTAATATTTATTGACCCGTAATGTACCTTCCTAACTCTGCCTGCTGCTTCGCCAAGCAAAAATGTCTGCTTCCATAATGAGGAAATGACTAAATTATGAATGGCATCTTATTAATGCGTGTTCAGGTTTAGACCGGATGCCTCGGTGCTTAAGTGCCCCTAGACTGACAAGTGAGGAGCCTAAAGAGGAACAACAGCAGAGACGGAGAGAGAGACTGAGAGACGTCATATTGAAGTCTTGACGTACTGTATGTTAATGTTAATATGCTTTCCCTAAATAACCTCTGCATTCAACCCACCATTATCCACTGGCTCGGGCCTAGCACGGCCGCTGTCGCTCATGATCTATAGCTGCACATGCTCTCTGTTCTAATGAAGACGTAATACTGTGAAACACACAGTGCTATTTAGAGCACAATAAAGCACGGAGAAGCAGTCATCGGGGTTAATTCCCGACCATATCAATCACACATGTGCCACCAGCCATCGATCAATCAAAAAGCAAGCACAATCTGCAGGATTATCATTCTAATTTAAAGAACTGCCAATGCAATGATTAGCATCAACGTTACCTGACAAAGTGTGAGCCCGAAGAGCAGTAGTGGCTGGATTATATCAAAGCACACCAAGTAAGGCTACATGACAGACATTTTAATAGATTTTATAGATATTTTAGACTGATATTAGGATTATGAGAGTTATCAGGTGCAAGCAAAACATTGTAGATTTAAAGAAATGGAGAGATGGGAAGATAAAATAATTCACAAGAAATGGTGATTAAGCTGGAGCTCTCTAGAAAAATCATGATTACTATTAACAGAGCATATTGCTGCTCCTTCAATGAACTAAATGCACAGTGACAGAGCAGTATTTACGCATTAGGAGAGCCTAATCATTCCACTTCCCCCAGAGAAACCGTAATTTCAGAGAACCTAACCAATCTGCCAATAGGCTAAAAGCAACACTGAGGGAAGCTCACTCTCAGGCAAGCGTTCGGTCAATGAGAGACAAAAGGATGGCTTCCTGCCAGCAGCAATCTCTCCATATGAAGGACCACATTTAGAGCTAAATTTAGAAAGGCTTGAGAAAACCGCCCTATAGGTTTTTCATCTTCAGCAGTATAGCTGTTTCCGTAGAAGGCTGGGGATTAGAGGGGTGTGTAACTCTAGAGGAAGCATCGCTCGGGGAGAACAAGCAGATCACATCCTCTTTCCTCAGGCCATTCACAGCATTAGCCCTAAGAAGGATAACAGGCTGTGAGAAAGCCAGTTCCCTGCCTGCCTGAGACAGCAAAGCTTACAGAGGAAAAGATATGCAGGTGGATTTGGGGCATTGGAGGAAAGACAGAGTGTTCGCTGACATTTGTGTGTAATCTCTACTAATCCCCCCCCCATCCAAACTAATTAAATAAGAAAACATAGAGAGAGAAAAAGGCAACTTTTCCAGGTTTCTTTAGAAAAACTCATTTTTCTAAAGAAACCTGGACTAATTTTGGCTCCTGGTCCATAGTTTCAACTTCCATTTTAAGACCCAGTCACAAGAAAAATATTATTTACTTAAATGGAATCCGAAGCGATGAATGATTTCGTATTGCAGATTTCCGGTGCGAATAACTTTTGCGAGCAAAACTTTGTGCCAAGTTAATTTCTGGTGAACTTTGACACCCAAATTTATGTCCTCAACCAAAAGCACAACTGCTTCAGTTGCCTTGACCTCTGAAGAGGCAAGCCTTCATATTGGAGTGCAGAAGATCCTCATTTTTTCAGTGTGCAGGCATATTTCTTCTACTGCTGCTACCTTACTGCATGTGTACACTGTACTACTTATATTTATATATACATGCAGACACATTTATATCTGAGTACTTTTTCTTTTCTTTTCAGGGCTGTATATTTTCACATTTTATACATTTTATATATATATACACTCCATCCCCTATATTTATATGTTCTTGTGTATCCTTTAAGATTATATGTTAGCAGAGCTACCCCAAGAATTTCAATGCCAGTAAACCCTGTGTGAGCTGTGCAAATGACAAATAAAGAACTTTGACTTAGAGATTTTATATAATACTTCCCGACCTGACTATAAATTATTCAATAAAAAAAGTTGGCATGGCAGGCCGTCAGTCACATAGCTGGATTAGATGGTATAATCTTTAAGAGGATATTTATAAGATTGTGTTTATTACCGTTTATAGTTGGCGAGATGGCTAGCTTGCTCCAAATCAGAAGCACAGCTAACAGTACTCTTCTCCAATGTTTCCACATGTTCTCATTACAGTATCTCTAGCCCCAGCTTAAATGCTAAATAACAGTTAAATCGGTAACTGTACCAAAATGGAGGATTTTCTGGTCCCGCCTATTTGCAAGGAGACGTGTACTGCAAATTTCTAGTGTGACTGCCGTTTTAGTCCCTAGTCCTCATGCTGGCTTTTTAATGACCCAGGAACTATTGAGGAGTCGCTGATGCCAATTATTGAGAATGTCACTGATTGGTAAAACACAAATCTCATGGAATGACAAAAAAAAGATCATGTTTCTTGCGTTTCACTGCTTGCCATAACCACATATCCCATGTCATCACACTTTTTGCATCACTTCTAATTTATGATCTTAACGGTTTATTACAGTGGAATGGCTAAGCAAAACATGAATTGCAAGGAGCTCAATGATGTTAGTTTCCATTCTGGGTAGTTTTTAAACATTTTAATTCCCCAAACGTTTCTTGAACCGCAGTGGAAAGAGGTAGAGAGAAAGTGAGAGAAAGACTGAGAAAAAGATTAATACAGCGTTGTTCCCCTCAAGTTTGAACTGCAACTGCTTTCATTAAGTCTCTACTCCTCAACTTGTAAAACTCTGCTGAACCCATTCTCCTGTACTGATACGGCTCCAAACCTTTGGTTCAGTGTTCAGGTGGCAGGAAACATGCTTATGCAGACTGCTCACATCCAGGCCACAGAGACATTCTGTATGTCTGCGTCTCGCTCGCTTCAGCTTCATTTCTCCACTTTATTCGTGCCTTTTCAAGTTGCGTAATGGTTCCCAAAAACTTTAATTCACTTTCAACCACACATACACACAGCTCTCTAGCACACCTCTTCAGTCAGTTTCATTTACAAGTTTTAGGCCGTAGCTCTCTAAGGGGGCTGAAACAAGCAGCCAGGGAGCCAAGCGAAGACAGAAAGCACCTAATGTGTCTTTTATTGTCTAGATGAAATATTCATGCTTGCTAAAATGGCCTGATTTGGCAGCACAGCCCAGACCTCACTTACAGACAATAAACCATGGCAGTGAGTGCAATAGCCACAATGACAGGGTAGACAGGGAGTTCGTCTGACCCCTCACCCCTCACTCACCCAACCCAGAGGCTGCGGAGGATTAACACAACGGCTCACACACTGACACTCTCCATAAAGACCACACAACCACCGTGGCTTCTCCACCAGATGGCCACTGAATAACCATATGAAACCCTTCAGCAAACACACACTGAGGTTTGTGTGTGTGCTTGGGGCAGAGAAGCCGGTGTGGGAACAAAGACACGTGTTCGGAGCTTTTAATTAAGACTCAGTGTTTGCAAAGCAGCGAAGATCCACAGAACAATAGAGTGAGTTTACTGGTAATACTAAACCTACTGAGATAACACATCCATGAGAGGGAAAGCGTAAATTGTAGGGCTATTAATGTTGTGTCAAATGCTAGTTTCTCAGGTTACAGAGTTGCTTACTAAAAAATGTATGTTTTGCAATTATTCTCAGATGGAAATATGCATTAGGGTCAATCCTTTCTTCTAAGAAGGTCAGAAACACACCAGATCAGTCACTTGACCTACTCAAAAATATGCCAAATATGCCACAGGGTTTAGAGTGTTGACACGCTGGGTGTGGCATTGCTTTCGAGTGTGTGTGTTTGTTCTGTGGTAGCTCAGCGATTAAGCTTCTGAGCTAGTGATCAGAAGATTGTGGGTTCAAAATCCCAAGACTGCCAGAAAACCACTCTCGGGCCCTTGAGCAAGACCCTAAACCCTCAATTGTTCAGTTATATGTTAATATCATCTACTGTCTCAATTCTCTAAGTCGACTTGATCTTCCGTTGCATAATTAAGCAGATCTTCTAAACATCCACAGACTCTTTCTTTCCCCCCGTTGTCACTCCATGGTGACCAATGACATTTCCAAGGTCACACTTTCCATTTCATGCTTTCAAGTCTGCAGTTTGGGATGCCGGCCAAGCTTTGAGAAATCACCACAGGCTTAAATTAAAGGCCATCATGGTTTAAAGCGGCCTGCCTGCCAGTTAGCAAGGTGAACTTCACAAGCTGGCTCTGACGGGGCGGAGCTGCTGGCGAGGCATCAGCTGATGGCAAAAGCTGATGGTGTTCATGGCAAAAACGCGTAAATAGAACTGCAAAAGTTCACCTCAAACTACTCTAGACTGTATTTAAATTCAAAAGTTTATTAAAGATATGAGATGAATTTTTTCTTTTTTTTTTATTACTTAAAATAAAGGGTCTGTGTAGCCGATGGACTCGCCGAGAGAGAGAGAGAGACAGACGACAGGCCACAACTGGGTTCAGGGCACGGGTTTTATTTTCTTTCTTTGCCCTTTTCAGGGGACGCTTTTCAGCCGGCAACA